>APFE031736919.1:73657-86844 GCA_000404065.3 Pinus taeda
ATGCTAGGCCAGATCTGTTTCTTCAACTTGTCCTAACGATGAACCACACTAGTTGGTTCGAAACGCGTCGACAAAGGTCTTTTTCATGTGATTTACGCCAAAGCTCTTCTTATAACTATGATGGATCACAGAAGCCTCAATTCTACAATAGGCGGATAATATCAGGGAATACATTGACTGAGGTGAGGTAGTAGATGGGCAGGTTGGATTCCCATATACCATAGAGATCAGAGTTACCTCGGTGACTGTTCCTGATTTCAAAAAATGCCTGAAGGTGGTTTTTGTCACCAATTAAGTCTTCAATTTGAAAATCTCTATCAGCCAGGGGCAACCACTCCAACTCCTTGTGAGGTGCATTGAGGGGAGCGACATTGAGCGCCACCGGAGCTTCCATTTTTTGGTTTTGTGTTTTTTGAACTGGGGGTGGGGCTTTTGTAGGCAAATGGGCAAAATAACAGTGGTTTTGGTGTAGTTTTTTCAAGAGTTATAGACTGAATTTATTCGAATTTTGGTTATATGGGTATAATTCGCAGAGAAAAACTGGAAATATAGGTCCTAGAGGAAATTGGGTAAATACCTGTCTTCGGAAGCTAAACAGCGTAATTATCGATTGTAGGACGAGCTGGAGGACCAGACTGTGGACTCTGTTTGGCTAGGTGGCGGACTATATGGTTGAGTAGCTGCCTCGGACGTAAATCGCGTGCAATAGTCGTGCAGAGAAAAACTAGTAAAAAATGAGTGAAAATGACGTTTTCATGTCTTTTTAACAAAAAATTGACTTTGGCAGGCTCTTGGTGCTTTTGGGTCGGGTGACATCAGCATGACAAAGTATTTTGTTGTGTAGCGGGGTGATGTGGCGATGACGTGGTCGTGACGTCAGTGGGGGGGTTAGCGGGGGCGGTGAGGGTTTTGGACCTGCACTGCTTATGGAGTGAGGTAGTTTTGGTGGGGAGCGTAGCAAGCACTGTGAGAGGGTGCCGCATGTCCGAGGTATGGCAGTAATAGTGCTGGCTCCTAGGCGGTAAAGTACAGGCGATGGAGGGGTTGCAATATTGATCTGGGTCGTTAGATCAATGGGCCCATATCCAACAGTTGGCAGTAAATGGAGTTGGCGGATGGCTACAGCGCGGGGACCCACCATTAAATCGAATTTTTTCAACGATTTCAGGTTAATTTCATCGGTCAGGTTTGCGGGTTGGTTGTTTAATTAACCAGAGGTCAAATAAATTCCAACGCTTTGTACGCGGAGGGTTGTTAATGGCCCCGGATGAACCATCAATTCCCAATTTTTTAAGCAGTGATTATGGTTTATAATTAAACCGAGGCAGGGAATATTAAATTTTGGGGTTTTTCCATATGTTTACGTAATACGGGGAGGGGGGGAATATGGGGATTTATATAGTACTGTTAGTAGTTAATATGGGTTTTTGAAGAGGCACCAAGCTATAAAATTTTGATAACTTTAGTCAAAGGGGAAAGAACAAAGGCTTTACATAAGAAATGTGGCTTCTTGTCTAAAGTGAGAATGCCATTCTACTCAAACTTTTTCATGAAATGGAGTGATCTAGGAGCATTCAACAGATCTCAATATCCTTAGGGGGAGGTTAGTAAGTGATTTTGGGAAAAGGGTGAAGGGAAGTTAGTCATGTTTCATTTGATTTGTAACCAAACAGATGCCATGGTACTCATGATAATAGTAATATAAGCATCCTTCGAGAGACAAAATTAACCATAACCATGCTTTTGCAACACCCAAACTGGCTACCCAGCCTACTGTATCTAACATTTTTTCTTCTTTTTCTATGGGTGCATTTGAGCTACCCTTTAAATCTTCTTTTCTTTACATGAGAAACCTATCTAAGTCTAACCTTATAACTTCCAAGGGCTCATATTTAGTAGTTGAGCTCCTTTGTTTCTCTACCTAGCTATTCACCTGCCAAGATTGAACAATTTGGACAGGTTTCATTCTCTATCACTAAGACAAGTAAATTCAAACATGAACTGACCAAGATTAGGCTATTTGGCCATTCATCAATGGTGGCATGAATCAGCATTTGCATACCATAAGATCATTGCAAAAATAGAATAGTAGTGGCTTTTTGGACTTGCACACTTTCCTAGTCCTTTGTTTGGGGTTCATTTCTTTCATTTTTTCTTTTGACCATCTCATTTTTCTTGCCCTTTGATTTTTCTTTTATGGCATACTCTCTTTATATTTTTCTAACTTTTTTGATTTCTTGTGAATATGGAAACCTTTGCAACCAGCCAAAAGGTATGAACATATTAGAGCTCTTCAATATCAATCATGAAAAATGACACCTATTGGTATAGGAACCTAACAGGTAATATATTATATCACATCTCATTGTACATGGAACAGTTACAAATCAGTGTACGACCATAGACTGAAATGGAGTACAACCCTATTACAATGCCTATGGTACCAAGTGAAACATCTAGTTTAATCACATTAATATTCATTGGATTATAGCGATCTTCTTATGGAAAGAAACTAAAAGATATTTATTACACTTTGAATTTCAAATTCTTGTTAAAGCATCAAGTGGTGGATGCAATGAACAACTTAAACTGGGTGATCTTAGAACAAAATAATTTATTATTTCCAAGAAAAAATAACATTACTGATGTATCTCTAAATTGCATGAAAATAGAATAATTTGATGTACTGAAATGATGTCTGACATTTGTAAACTAGTCAACATCTTACTAGCCCTGATGTAGGGCTTCAATAAGTGAATGGAGATCAAATGTGGACCCATGCAGCAACATTCATAAAATTATCATAGAGTAGCATTGGAGGCTATCTACTAACAATAAAAGTATCTTTCCCCTTATCACAAATAATAGTGTATGAAAGTTTTAGTTTGACGAATTCCTCTTCAACAGTTAACCTTTCTTCTTTGGTCAACCAAGAAGATAGATGCAAAGCTACAATCTCTTCCTTGTCACCCAAGACATTATTTATGAGATGCATGTCACCTTTTAAACATTTGTATTTGTCAAAGGAATCAAATCCAATGCCCTTTCTCTCTTATGCAATGCTGAGTAATATATTCCTAATAGATTCATGCCAAATAGGCTAAGCTATGTTGAGAATGAATTCTTGAATCTGGAATATTTACTTTTCTTAAAATAGTTTCATCAGGGTCACTTCTTCCATGAAACTCAGAGCCTTCAAGATTTAATAACTAGTAAGCATAGCTAATTCATGAAAACCTATTTAATACAATATACTAGAGTAAGAAAATAGCCAAGATAAATTGCTGAAAGGTAGAGACATAATACATTAAAACCAAACAATAAAGTTGCTCTCATGATGCAGTAATCATAGCTGCAACCACATTTAGGAGAAGGGGTTTAAATTTTGATTAAATTGAATTCTAATGTTCATCCTTGGCCCATTTATTATCTATAAGTCATTCCTTAAGCTAAAGGTATTTGGCCTCATCACGTGTTTCTATGAAAATATTCTCAACATTGACACAAATATACTCTAAAATTTATGGCTTTGTATGGAAAAAACTAATGAACGGTATGACAATGATAACTTACTGGAAGATATTCCCAAACACCCCTTGTTGAATCTTATTCATTCCATCCAAAGCTTCTGTTACTGCTGCAAGATTTTTAAATAACTATTATGGGTGCAAAATCCTTTTGCCTTCGACTATAGTCCTGGTAAAGAGTTTTCTTGAGCAGAAAATAGTTTTTCTTTACTATTTTTGACCGAGCATCTGTTATACTCTTAGAGCATTGCATAAAAGAGGCCATTATTCATGAAATTTCTTGATATGTACCTGTAATAATGAAATTTCCATGATTTATTGCAAGAATTTTTATTGTGAATAGATAATCGAAATGGTACTTCTCATCAAAAAATTTCAGTTGATATTTGAATCTATGTATTTGGTCTTTTCTAGAGCATGTGCTATATTACATTGAGTAACCTCCAAATTCTTTGCAACCAAGGATGGTAGCAGAATCTCATCATTATAATTGCCAATAATTAGGTCTCGCTTATTTTATAGTTTTGCAATTATATCCTTTGATCAATCTTCTACAAACTTTTCAAGATAAGGCCAAACATCAAAATGAGAAACCTAGTGTCATAGAATTCCTTTTTCTATTCAAAATGTTACTCTAAATATAAGTGAATGATTTCACATATTTCTTTTCCCCTTTCATTGTTACAACCTCTTTCCACAGTCACTAATGCTTAAAAAATGGAGCTTCGTTACACTTACACAAGGTCAAGGGCATACTGGATCTGATGTATTGATCTTCTATTGCAACTGCACCATGTTGGACAACTTCTTTATGTTATTAATATAAGGCTCGAACCAACCCCATAATGTATTAGGATTTGTAACATAATGCACATATAGGAAACCAATACATATTATGTATGGAGAATCCTCATTCTTGAGAAGCCGATGTGTTTTATTTCATTATCATATATTTTTTGCATCTAAATGGCATATCATAGCTTAATTATTACAAACTTTCGTATATTGAATAAATGGGTGATACGAATCAACACAAGTAATGTTGAGTAATGAGATGGTCACATGCATGAGTAATAGAGAATGAATATTAGCATGAAGGAGTAGATATTTCAAGGGACAAGGAGGATAAATATAGATCACTTTCAGTTTACTTAGGAAAGAACTCAATTTATAGATATTAAGGGATCATAGATCTTGTTTGAGACACTTTTACTATTCAACAACTTGAGAAATTGTTTGGAGCAATCAAGGCAAGTTCAATTTTAGGTTCAATTTGTCTTCTTCTCTGAATATTTTTAGGTTTCATAGGTAAATTGTGTGCTTTTATTTTTTTAGGTACTGACTTCATGCCACTTCTACAGTCTCGTGCTATATGACCAAAGTTGTGACATTGATAATATTCTACATTCAACCTAAATGGTGTAGCAACTAAATTGTAGTATCCATTGAGGTATATGTCTTGCCTGCTAGAAATATTACATCTAAGGTTTTGATGATAACTATTCCAATCATCCTTGTATTATGCTTTATAATATTTATCTTTATGACCAAAACTAGTGTAAGAATAACAATAACGAGAGAAAATTCTTATGCACCTTGATGAGGAGAATTCTCTTAACGATTTTTTTAACTTCTTCCTACTTTGAGTAGCCTTGGACCTTTGTTGATATTTATTGCTTCTTTCATTGGGTATTAATCTCTTGAAATTATCTCTAAATCTTCTTGGTGAAGTGCTTCTTCCAAACTCACATGTCTTTCTTCCACTGGGACTAGAGCTCAGAAGAATATGGCTCACAAATTTTACCTTGAATTTACTTTTATGCGATTTGAGGTTTTCATCATTTTTTCATGAATTAACATCTATATAGCCATGACCAGGTTTTTCAAATGTTGACCTTTGCTAATTGAGAATGTTATCTAATATTTGAGAACTTTTCAAGTTCTTATTGAGCTTTTTAACTTCATTCATCAAAGATGTAATCTCTTCTATAAAACTCTCACAATATTCTCCTTTTTTATCAGCCGGATTTTCATTACTTATCTTCCTCTCTTTTCTTTTTTAGGGAGTTGACTTCTTCTTCATGTATCCTTTCATGGTGATGAAATTTTTCTTCGATATTGTTGAAATCCTTTGATCTATATTCTACTAGGAGGCTTAAGAGAATGAATTCTTCCATGCATTGCCAATAAAACAAGATATCTTCCAAAAGAGGTGTGAACATATGCTCTTAAGATAAGCTAAAACTGCTCCAAGATAAGACCAAAAGTTAGTTGTAAAAATAGCCCAAAGTTTGTTCAAGAAGGGTACTAGTTTCAACTCCAAAAGGCAAAAGCTCACAGGGCGAGGTCTACTGCTATAAGGACAAGACTTTGTTGTTATAGGGCCAAGACCTATAGCTCCATAGGTCGTATATTAACTCCCACAAGGTTGAAGCTTGTAGCTCCCTAAAATTCAAGAGTACTTCTCTGTATGCCCAAGGTTAGCACAACAAACTAAGGTTGTAATGCAGTCCAAGGGGAAAACGTTTCTCTCTTAGTTGTTGGGAAAAATATCCTCCAGAAGACTGAGTTTGATCAATATAACACCATGAAAACCACAAAAAATAACTTAAAAAATCCACTAAATAAGCTCACCTTATTCTCCTTGATTTTCTCTAGAAATTCTTGATAATCTACATAGATCTAAAAATTCTCACTTGGACCATTGAGTTCTTGAATTGATATCTTGAAATGGAAGAGGTATTCTTCTTATATATATGTGATTAGCTGAAAAAACATGTAATTTGGGGGGAGACAACTTGTAGGTCGCCTTTTCATGTAAAAATAAAGCATGACTTAGAGACATAAATGTAAATGGCAGGATTGTTGTAGATTGTGAACAAGAATATTGTGAAAAGGGTATTTTAGATGGTTATGAACCATTATTGATTACAAAATAAATGAGAATATAGGAAACCTCCAAATATGTTTATATTTTTTAATATCAATATATTCCCTCTAAGCACAAAAATGTAAGTCATAGAAATCAATCTTTGAAGATAATTAAAATATCAGGACATATTTTAGTGCTTGAAATTCTTCCCATCTTGTGACATTTCTTGCAAGAATTTATGCCATCGTAAACAAGCAAGAGGTTTCCTTGTAACCATAGTGATATCATCTTTATCATAATATACAATATTCATAACTCCTACACTAGATACTTTGACATCAATGAAAAACATCGTCCAACACCTGACTGAGATAATGATTATGTTGGTAATGTATAGTGTGGAGTTGTTACATTGTTGGGGGAAGCATATTGTTTTCTTCATAGGATTTTCTTTTATGTGAATATGCTATGTAGAGAACATGAGGCCTTCGAAAGGAAAACCTTGCTAGAAATAATTATTGATATAAGTAAGTTTAATGAGGTAATTCAACAATGGAATAGAAGCTGCTACAAAAATGGTAGTTTTCTTATTTTATCCTAATGAAGAAATGGATGATTGAGATGTCTTAGTTTCTCATAGGAGCCAATTTTTCTCATAAGCCTTACAACCAACTACACCATGGAATTTACAAATAAAGACCTCTGGATGTTAAAGTGATAAACCTGTAGTTTCAAGTTGTTTGTTACCAGTAAGAGGAGGGCCTCTCTTAGCATTATTTTAAGGATCTACTTGTTCACCTTTATCTTAGATGATCATAATGGTACATGCTCAGTTGATCATTTCTCTCCTTCAACCTGTGAAGAAATTAGTAAAGATGATCAAATTAAGTGATGTTATGGCCATACCATTGTATCCATTGATGCTTCAATCGAAGAGACTAAGAAACACAAAGAAAACTGAGTGCCATCCAATCATTGGTCATCTAAGACAGTGTAGTCCTTGTGGTTTGTAAAGAGTCTTCTCACTTTAACAATAGGCTCTTCAAACCAACTTTGCACAAGGTCATTACAAATGTAAAAAATCAGCAAGACACAAATTTGGTAGTAAATATGACTGAAATAAGAACTATTTCAAACAATTTTCACAATCATACTTTTGGAACCAACATTCTAATCTCCTTAGCATTATGATCAACTATCACTATTCTTCTGAGGTTAGTGAAATCAACTCCGCCTTGGCATCTAAATTGTAATTGTATAAAAGGAATGTTGGTCTCATGCCAATAGGTTTCCTATCATGAATGTGTAGGAACCTAGTACATAGACCATTTTTCTCTTCGCTTAGCTAGCCAGGACTTATTTCCCTTTCCAAATATAAAAAATTCTTTTGCAAGAAAAATATAAAATAAGAATAATATTTTACTATATTCTAAAAGTTGAAGATGATGAAATCATGCCACAAAGTGAAAGGAAATCAAATATATTTCCTCAAACCACAAAATATATAAAGAAAACGATAATAATTATAAAAATAAAACTAGATCTATCAATATACGCATGAAATGGGTCAAGGGACTAAACAAATCTGACCAAAAAAACCAAAAATCTCAAACTTCACAAAATCCTCTAAACAATCAACAAACAAACCGCTAAAATTTTATAAGATATCAAAGCTAGACATCAACGCAATTTCATGTACTTGAATAGGCCCATTTTTTCTTAGCATTAGACATCTTAAATTAGTTATTTATCATTTAATACTAGGACACTATCTATGTGAAAATAAATAGGTCCCAACTTCATCAAATCTGACTTCATTTCCATTCAAAGATCAAATCCAAAGGAAATTAACTCAAGGATGGTGCTAAAGTTAAAGACAAAAAATAACAAAAAAATAAAGATATGATAAAAAATAGACTTGCAATATTGTATTGGTTGAGTGTGTCAGGGACACCAATAACTGAGACTAGAGAGATTTATAGAATTTGGTAGTTACTAGTGTGTGTCTAATGTGCGATTAGTGGTATGGTGGAGAGACCTACCAAGAAGGGACGTTGGTCTTGGGAACGTATAGTAGGGAGATCCATAGAGAATTTATGTAAAAGGAAGATGAGAAGTGTTGTCTTCAAGTTGGGTTATGTGATCATAGAATTTTGTTGGGGACAAGTGGTAAGAAAACACTTACATCAATAGGTAAAAAGTAAATTCGGGGGCATGAGTTGGACTGACCTATGTTATTTCATCCCTTAATGGCCCTAAGGACATGTGGGGTCCCAAACAACTTAGTACCTGAAAGACTTGAAAGCATGGATGATAAATGACTTACAAGACTATACAAAAGGATGTAGCTCTCATGTCAATAGGTCTCCTACGATGAATTCACAGAAACCTAGTACATAAACCAATTTTCTACTCACTTAGACGCCCATATCCCATTTCCCTTTCCAAATATCAATAAATATTTTCCAAAAAAATATAAAATAAGCATAGCAGTCTACAAATTCATGCCACAAAGTGAAAGGAAATAAAAACAACTTTCTTCAAACCACAAAATATAAAGAAAACAATAATAATTATAAAACTAGATCTATGAATATAAGCATGAAGTAAGAATTAAAATAATTTAAGGGACTAACATAATATTTGAGCAAGACAAAACTCAAAAATCAATAAAATGCCCCAAACACAAGCAACATATAAACCATTAAAATTTTCCAAGATATCAAAGTTAGACATCAAGGTAGTTTCATGTACTTGAATGAGCCCATTGATGCTTTGTGTTAGTCTTGTTAAATTAGTTATTTATCATTTAATAATAGTCTGACACTATTTATGTGAACACAAATAGGTCCCAACCTCATCAAATCCAACCTTATTTCCTCTCACAGATAAGAAACAAACAATGTAATGATTAAATATGAAACAACAATCTTAAAATAACATGCAACAAAGAAATGTCATTGTAATGTTACAATGAAAAATACAAATACAAAACCTATTTTTACTTGAATTTGACATTTAGTAATCTTGCATGATCAATGGAACATGTATACCAAAATAAGAGTTCTAAGGTACTTCAATTTCCCAGTTGTCATCTTGGTCATGATTTTCTAGATTGTGAACATGATGTTTTCTAAATGAACCATCATTATGCGCCTCTAAAAAATTATGTTCTATATCAAGCTCATTATAGAAATTTGTTATATTTTTTTCTCCCCTTCTATCAAAATCTAATCGCCAAAGAGCTAGCACTCTTTCATACGGAAAAGTGTAATGTCATACTTTGTTACATATAATCTTAAACATGTATCCACATGTTTATCAATATTGTTCCTCAACTCTGACTTCAAGAATAATAATGCACTAAAAATTCTCTCTTCCTCCACTAATCCCAAAATCATGGTTTGACACAAATCTACTAATTTGAAATATTCTGATATGGTTTCTTCCATGTATTGGGTAGACCTTAAAGTTGTCCATAATCTTGTTATAGCACCATTTCATTAGTATTCTCCAAAATAGTATATTGTTTCCACATTGTTTTAGCAAAGCTTCCACCTTGTTGATACAACTTTGATGAATCTAAAATACCTTCAATGTTTTCTCCATGTATTGAGACTTTCTTTCAAAAATGGTATACTAAACATTTTAATATTTTTTGAAAATCACCTTTTAAAGTTCTTCGATATTGACAATTATTCCAATATTGAAGGTATACCACCCACATGGCCTCCAAAAATTCATCTCTAGGAAATCATTCTCTCATCTCTAATGATAGTGATCTTGCAATTTCTATCGAACTTCATCTCACTGAAATCACAATATTATCAAATTGGTCTCTTGACACTGGACAATATTTTGTGATTCATCCTGTATTACTAATATAATGAAAGGGAACCATATACCCATGCACTATGATACATAGTATCCCTTTTTCATCAAACGTCAAAAAAAATTCAGTATTTTATATATTGCTGATCTTAGTCCAACTTTTAAACTCTGGACCAGTAAAATAGTCTGGCATCGTATAAAACTTATCCAATGCAAGACATGCTGACTTTCTCACATTTGTGTATTTTGCAATATACATTGTGCGATTCTAAACATTTTCACGAGGACATTCATTTCATGTAGCATAGGAAGAATTTCATCCAATGTCAATAATGCCTCTATATTATTTAGTCGAGAAAGAAGACCTTGAGCTTTGTCTACATTCTAGCGATTTTCATACATCAACCAGACTAAATATTTGAACTCATTAAATAGTCTTTGATCTAGTCCATTTAATGAGATCCATCTTGTATCAACATGTTTTAGTAGTTTTTTTCCATCCATAACACCATCTGAAAATTGTTGAAACTTTAAATATCGTTTGGGATGATGATAAAAGTATGCGAGACTCTCTCATACAAGATCTTCAACTTATGAAAATGATGGAAACTTTCGTACTATTGTAAATGCAAGATTCATCCTATGAGCCATATAATGAATGTTTACCATATATGGTAAAGATGATAGTTTTAGCCTAACACAAAGGCCATTCCTTTGTTCTTGCAATAACGATGCTCCATCTGCTCCAACACATACCAAATATTTTGCAATAATTAAATGATTCATACAACTTTCCTTCAAACTATTAAGAACAAGTTCATAAATCTTTTCGGTTTTAGAATTCTCTCTCATCTTTTTAATCCCAAGTAGATAGGAATGCCTAGTATGTTCATTAACCATATAAATGCTCATGTAAATCCATGAAGTATTATCCATATATGTAACCTCATCGAAATACAATGCCAAAAACCTAGAATTTTCAATCTTCTCTTTCAAATCATCATTTTCTACTTGAGCTAGATATTTTACCCATTCCCAACGACTAGTTACAGACACTTGAAGATCGAATGTTTGACACTTGAAGAAAAGATGGAAATTTCATGTGGTCCGATAATTTGTCATATGATGACCTTTAGTTAAGATGTGAAATATAGTGCTCAATTGTAACATCTTGGAAAACAAACTTATTTCCATCATGTTTTCAATTAGAGATATGATGGTTCCTCCACTTCCCTCAAGTTTCCTCTTACTTATTAAATATTTTTTATATTCTTTTTCATATTCAATATGTCAACATTCCTCATAATATTCCGATCTACCAATATTTTTATCTTTACCATTTATAATATTCCTTTCATACACCTTTCCTGCATGCTTGTGTATTGTATCTAGTTTCATCTGAAATTTCACTACCTTCCAATTTTTCCAACTACACACATTACATCTAAATTGTCGGAAAAACTCGTTCTCATTTTTAGGAGGTATTTCTTCAATAAATGGAAATTTTGAGACTTAATTTTCTTCTAATTGTATCCCTATGGTCCACTAGCCTTTTTCCCTTTTTCGTCAATGGATTGTGTCACCTTCCAAGGAAAAACCTTTAACATTTTCATCACTAATTTCTATTGAAACTGCTGTTATCTCACCCTGATCACTTGAGGAACCTATTATCTCATCCATCATATGGATATTGAATTCATTCCCACAATATTTAACATCTCTCTTAGTAACGGATTGTTCAAAGGAGCTTGAATCATGAAGAGAATGTGTATTTTTGGATGGAGCCTTTTGGGAGTATGATAATACATCCATTTGCCTTGATGGTTTCTTCCCACGATTACCTTTTGACATCTCACTAAATATTCCACAAGTAAAATTTCAAATTGATCTACAAGCCTCCATTAATAGTTTCTAAGAGTTGAGATATGCTTCATATAAATTCACTTGTTCATAGAAAATATAATTTTACTTTGCAAAAGAATTGTTGAGTCAACAATGAAAGAATATATATCAGAAATTGACTTTTGAGGCAAAATGGAATTTCACAAAAATTATTTAATAATGATAATGGGAAACTATTAACTTTTAAGACATAAAGTATAATAATTTATTTGTATAACATTGAAACAAAATCATCCTTACAGGTCTATCTTAGTTCTTTTGTTTTACTAGTTTGGCTTGGGTTGACATCCATGATAGATATATATGAATGGGGTTTGAATCATATTCCATGTAGTCAGCTTTTTTGACAAATTATATTAGAAATATTAGTGACTCTTTGAATTATGGGCATAAAATAGATTATTAATCCTCATGGATTTGATTGTAAGCATGATCTAGCATGAAATCCATTGTTAAATGAGTAAATTTCATATGGACTTGTTGTAGCGTTAGTGTGTTGAACTTATCCGTGGCCTTCCTTGCATCTATTAATGGTCTCCATTATTGACTGGTAATCAGATGATTTCGTGCATGTTTGACATCAACACATATTTTTCACATGTATCGATCTATTCTATTCGTTGAAGTGAAAATCAAGACCTTGGGTAGAGTCTTGCGTCATTTAACCTTGTTTCCTCTCCCAAGCTGTGGATATTGTTTTTTGGAGGCAGTTGTTTTAGGATGATTCTATTATGAGACTGGATCCGCATTGTGCTTATCGGTGGCCACCCTTATTATACCTCTTCAGAGAATATTACTCTAACATAGCTACTGAGCATGGGAAATTTAACAACGTCTTTGAAGATCTGTTGGTGGATAATGATTAGTGGATCGCGGTAGATCCGGGTACTAAACCAACGGGAGTGACCGATGAAGAATGGAAGAAGTTGGATCGGAAGGCAAAGAGCACAATACGATTGTGTGTCTCAGATTCAGTATTGCTGAAAGTATCAGGGGAAGCTACGACGAAGGCTCTGTGGGACAAGTTAGGGACTTTGTACCAATCTAAGTCTCTG
>APFE031736930.1:0-35983 GCA_000404065.3 Pinus taeda
AAATGACTAAGCTCTCTTGTGGCCCCCTGTTGAAAGAAAACAACAAGTGGGAGAATGTTGGGTTGTGTTATATTATTTCCATGACTAGCCCACATAGTTAATTAAGGGGTTAGAGGGGGCGACAGAGCCCTCCTTCGTTGCCTTGATTGTGTAGTTAGGGGGGGCGGGTGTCACAGGGGATTTGAGGCATACCTGTAACCGTACTTTATAGGGTCCGGGGTAGCACCTTGGAAAATTTTGGTTTTGGACCTTATGTTAGTATGGGCGGACCCACCTATGGTTTTGTGCATGATATTTGCACATGTTTTTTAGACGTGATGGTTTTTGGTCCATGGTATTGGATGCGATGGTTTTTTAGTCCATGGTATTGGATGCTTCGACATGTATAAATATGTCATATAACATTGAAAGGAACATAATCAAAAATCAAGCTAGTAGTCCTGGTTTTGGGATCCAATGGAAAATCTCCGTGTATATGTGTTTTATGTGTTATGCCCTCACATTGTTTATTTTCTATGTTTTAGAATCTGTATGTAGGTAATTTCTTTATGGGGTTAAAACCTACACCTTTTAGGAGAAATGTGACCTTTCTGTAGAGCAGTGCGACCCTTCTGGTTCTGGCCTGATCCTTCTAGAGAGATCTTGGGAGAACGAGTCCTTGAAGGCCTTCCCATGGGTAATTTTAAAAAATTCAAGGTGTTCTAGAAGCTAGACAGAGAAGGCTAGCTTTCCATTCTTTTAGATTTCAATTTTGACTTTAGGAAGGGACCTAAAAATGGCCTCAAACTCAGAATGAAAGTTCTGGTTCTTGCACAACCCTTTTGGAGACATTGTTGGAGTACGCATTTTTGTAGGCCTTCCCATGGGTCATTTTAAAAAATTAAAGATGTTATAGAAACTAGAAAGAAAAGGAAATTCTACAATTTTTTCATATTTAAATTTTGACTTTAGGAAGATATCTAAAAAAATTTCTAAAAATTGGCAGTATGCTTTCGCAATTTTATGAGATTTTAATTAAAATTTTCACTCTATAATTTTTCAGAGTTTCTAGTTTGACTTTTGTAAAAGTAAAAAGGTGAAAGTGGATGAATGTAAGTGGTAAAATGTAAATTTAAATGGGTTACTATATCAGTAAATAGGTGCCTTATCCTCCATTTAGTGCTTTGGATAAGTATCCTGTGATAATTAGATAAAAGAGGAAATTGTTGAGTAACATCCCTAGTATATAGTAGTGATAAGATAGGTGCATGTATTTAACTTTCTTTGCGGGAAATTCAACCTCCTAGGGAGTATTTAGACTTCAAAGAATGTATGAGGCATTTTTTAATTATTTTCAAGGGTTGGATGCATGGAATTAAGCCTTGAATGCTAGTGTAATTGAGAATTGGCAAGAACTAATTGACAGAGTCTGCAACTATTATAGTGGGATTCCCATGGTATGTGTTTTAGCAATGTTTTTCATTCTATGATCATAAGTTTGAATGTATTTTATAATTGATTTCCATTTCCATGTTTCATTTTCTTGTTTCCTAATATAATAAACATAATTCATTCATGTAATGCACTGTTTTGGAGAAGCTTTCACATTATTGTTCAATTTTCTTCTGATATAAAGAAATTCATGAGACTCATGCTCATTTAGAAACCCTACCTATTGCCCATATACACAATTACAACCCTTAAGTTCTAAAGTGTGTGCCTACCTCATCCCATTACATCTCTATAAATCTGATTTTCAAATCCTAGACCTAGCTCCCTAGACTTAAGCCCTCATCCAGCAAACAATCAAAATCAAATCAAACCCTGATCTAAACATATCTAGCCTAAAATACTTTATATATCAATCATTCTTTTACTATAATTTAATAGAGAGATCCCTCTCTAGTTTGGTAGGACTAGCTACCAAACTAAAATCTTGGTCTGTGGTTACCTCTGTCGATTCCTCTTAGCCTGGGACATTGTGCAGGATAATACCATCCATCACCCATCTACTCCAATTTCCACTCTATCCTGCCTTAAAAAAAACACAAAAGCTACTATTTGCTATTTCTAGAGTGTCTAAACTACTCCTCCATGACTCTAACCCTATCCTCATAGCTTATGATCATCTCCCTCATCTCCCTCATGTAAACGGAAGACTTCAGGCGGTGGCCAAAAGATGTCATAGGAAGAAATTCCTCTTGTAGCAGCCTTTGCAACCATAGGAACAATCACTGATATTATTTTTTTTCTACTAGAACAAGGGATGATGAAGCTTTATTTGTAGCTATGAAAATACAAATCATTCTCAGTGAGTTTTTCCACCATCGACAACTTGGACATCATAATAGGAACCTACACACACACATCTGAAGAAATAGTCAAGGTATCATAAAGAATGAATACATGCACAAAAGTAAGTCAAATAGATCAACTCCCTTGATTATAATGATATATGGCCTAACTATATCATGGAAACCTATGTAGCAATTCAATCCACAGGTAGGATCTATTATGGCAACCCTAATCTCCTCCCTTTGCATAAAAATGACTAAAATGTGTTGAGTGAGAAAAGGTGTTTTAATAGGCTAGAGGTGGCCTGTGAACTTGGGAACCCTTGGCTAGTAAGCTCAAGTGTGAGTTAGATCACCCATGCAACATGGAAATGTCAACTCAAAATGAATTTGTGACCTTGAAGAGTGGGGTGATAATAACGAGGAGAGAAAAATGATTATAGTTAGTGGGGACAACAGTCCAAAAGAGGAAAGCTGTGTTAGTGCCAAGTCACTAGAGTGCTCTAAGATTTAACCAAAAGAGGGTATTATGTGTTGGTTAAACTTCATTTGAACCATCATTCATTCAAAAAATATGTAGAGGAAGGACTAGTTAGTGCATTGAGTAGCCTAGAGTGCCACTAAGGAGCTTGGAACCCTATTTGCAAGTGCTCTAGGAGAAAGCTACAGGAAAGCCTCCAATTTCTACAGAAGGGCTGAGGGGAGATACAAGAGGGGTTTGGAATATAAAAGGGAGTAACAATTGCTAGATATTGTCTCAAAACCTTCATGCATACCTAGAATTTCTCTGATAAGAAGTAAGTGACACCCTCTGTTATCACTCAGATTTTCCCTAGAAGTTATTAAAGAAGGAATGGTCTAAGGTAACCACAAACCAAATCTTTTAGACTTAGGTTCTAGCCAACCTAAGAAAGAGGGCTCTCTCTTTATAACTTAACATTGTTTTGGGTAGATTTCAGGCTAGTAATTGTTGAGCATTGGAAAAGGTATGTATTTACCGCTTATTTCTTTATCTTTTCCTTTGAATCATAACTTATTTACATTCTAAGATGGAAATATGTTAAATAATTATGACAAAATTAAGGAGATTTGTGATTGATGCAAAATGACTAATTATTGTCTTTTTCTATATAGAAAGTGAAGAAAATGGAAAATCACTATTCAGGAGGAAACGACAAAGCAGAAGTAACTATTGTCCCTTTGATGGGAAGCTATATCCAGACGAGGAGATCAAGATCGGAGTGCATGATCCAGGAAAAGGAAGAGAAAATGTGGCATTCATGCAAGAAGATAAAACGACAACTAGAGATCAAAGATAAACTGAATCCCTTAGGATCCTTTGATCTTGAGGGATTGTTGCTTCAAGACTTATCGGTACTCTTGATACTTTCACCTGGCCATTATAAAAAGGGACAATGTTGATAGCCCAAGGGGCAGATACTATTGTCAATTTTTAGAACTTACTATTGTACTCTTAACTTTGATCATCAACTCTCTTTGAAGAGCGATCATTGTAACTTTGCCATTTATTATTAATATATAACTTAGTTGTTGTTCCATTATTTGATCCTAGAGTAACTGTAGCAGTGCTTCCCTGGTGGCTAAGGGATCGGTCCTAGTGGATCCACTTGCTTCTTGTATCATTATTTTACAATTACAATCATGTGTGGTTTGATTTCCTTTGCATTTCCTTAATTTACTTTATTCAATAATCTTCTGTTTCTGAACATTTCCTTGAATTCCTCTGTTATATCAAAATCGTAATTGGATAACGAGATTATTATTTACAAATTGAAATGTCATGTTGTTCACTCTGAAAAAAATATTGCATAGTATAATTCGGATTCTTCTGTTCATTTACAGATTGCTATTGTTGTTCACTTGCAGTTGTGATTGTTGTTCATTTAACTATGGTTCATTTACAATTGTGATTGTTGTTAATTTAACTTTTGTTCCATTATAACTACAATTATTGTTCCTTTATATGTGTGGTTAATGTCTTATGTGTTAGAATAATATTACTGATTCAATTAGTCTATAGTTGTTGTGTTCACACCTAATTAAGTTTGTTGTTCAATCTCCATAGATTTATTTAGGTTTGATGTTCCTTTCTTAGTTGAAGGTTGTTGTTCAATTCATTTCGGTTAAGATTTATTCTCAATTTACTTTTGTAGATTAAGCTCTGTTGTTTGATCTTTTCAATAGATTTAATTGTTGTTCCTTTTCTGTTAATCGAATTGTTATTTCCAACATTTACTTGAGTGTGGATAGAAAGATCTACAACTGTAACGAACATTGACTACTACTATCTAGTTCTCAGATTGAGATCTTGTCTATGATTGATTTTCATTTACATCAGTTTACAAGGGAAAGAGTTATCATTATTGCATCTTTGATTGATGATTTCTATAGTTTCTTGAGTGAATGATTTAGTTACAAATCATTTAAGTTTCTTGCCATTACAATTAGATTTGTTTCCAGCATTCAGTTACTTTTGCAAGCACTATACTGCAAACATTACTCTTGAACAAGTGACTGCCTTAGACTGAGTACACTGTTGAGCTAAAAAATTGTACCTGGATTGATAATTAATGTAGGGTAAATAAGGGTTAACAGATAAGGGTTTATCGCTCAACATTTTGGTGCCATTGCTGAGGAGAGTGTAGCCATTTGTTTCTTTTGAAAAGAGAGTAGTGTAAGTACCTGCTAGGAGAGAGTTGGGTTTTAAAAATGGAGGGTAAGAACTAGCATACGGAGAATGTAATAGCCATGCTCCCTCGCCTTCTTTCCTACATATTTTTTGATTATTTTGGGTAGAAATAAGTATTTGATTTATGTGTGTGACTAAGAAGAAAAAGCCTGAGAAGAATCCAAAACCATTAACCAAACTTGATAAAGCTAAGGGACTGGTGACCCTTGGCCGATCAACCTTTATAGATGATATCATTAAAAAATTAGAATCTCAACCATCAGTAGGCCCTAGAAAAGTTACTTCTAGACAACCTACTAGTTCCCTTTGGGCCACAGAATCACCATCTCTAGCCTTTTCTGAGGTGCACAGCCAAATAGAGGAGCAATATTTTCAATAAATTGAGAATTATAGCCCAAAATCGTTACAAGGGAACCTTAGTAATCTCTACAAAGGAGGAGGAGAAACAGGGGAAACCGAAGAACCAATATCTCCTCTTAGAATAGTTCAACCATTAAGCAACCCAGATAAGGGAAGTGTTGTCAAAATCATCCAAAACAAAGCTGAAGAACCTGAAAAGCTAAGATCCCCCCTGACATTAGTTCAACAAGGAAATCTCATCATCTCAGACAAAGGAAGTGTTGTTAAGGCCATTCCTGCTCTAGGAATACACTCCTAGAAATCCCAGAAGGATATTGGCACATATTCGGCCAAATGGCCTAGAACCAACAAACACCTCAAACCTCCACACTTCAATATCCCATTGTAGATACTGTAGTTAATGCACCTATGAAGGCCATTCCTCTTCAACATATTCCTACATTCCATGGCCTAACATCGGAAGATCTAGATGCATTTTTGTTTGAATTCATTGTGCTATGTCGGGGGTATACCATTGATCCCTAAAATATAAAATGATTTCTCTCCACATTAAAAGGAGCAACTTTACAATGGTTTATGGGGTTAGGTGGAGGTGTTATAAATGACTGGGATCAGATGAAACATGCTTTTCTAAAGAAATACCAGGATTATTATAGGTCTAGAGAATTAAAGGATGAAATATTTCAGATGGTGGCCAAACCTAATGAGACACTAGAAGAGTATGTTGAACATTTTCAATATAATCTTCAGAGATCTCCTTATGCATCATTACCCTTACCTGACAATGTATTAAAAACGACATTAATTAAAGGGATGAAGGAACAATGAGTTGAAGCACTAAATATTATGGGAAAAGGTATCATCTATCAAGAAAATTTTGCTGACATTATTGATTTGTGCATCAGGAGTTCACGAGGTAGTACAAGGATAAAACTAGCAGAACGTGACATGCTCACCAGGGACAACAAGATCTCCAGTGGAGGAGTAACCCACGTAAAAATTGGGAATTTACTAGAGAATTTCAAAACTGATATATTGGGGACTTTGACAATGCAACTTGATATTATGCAAGCTAAACAGAAACAAGCAAAAGTAGAGCAAAACCTGGCAATATTCTGCCCTAAATGCAGAAAGAAACACAATCATAAGGAGTGTCCACTAGATGCAATTCAAGTTTGTGCTATTTGTACAAAAGATCACTCCACAGAGAACTACCCCTCACTCCCGGATTTGAAATCAGTGTACAAGGAAGCAGAGGAAGAATCAGAACCAATGTACCTACTCAATTAGCGCCGTCAATGGTAGCCACAACAACTAGGTATGCCCTCTGATCCATCTTCTTATTTCCAATCTCCACAATATCATGCTCAATAATATAATACAATGTGGAAAAATTAGCCACCCTTTCCAAACTGGTCACAACAACCATTTCCTTCATCACCATGGCCAAATCAAACAAGCCAATCTAATTGGCCAAATATTTCCTACTCTCCACCATATTGGCAAAACAATGCATATCCAACACAATGGTCCCCTCCCACTTTGCAGAGTCAAGCCTAGTAGTCAAACTAGCAAAGAATGATGAATTAGCCAGCTGGAACCATTCCTCTCCCTCAACCCACACTGCCAGCACCATATACACTACAACAAAATCCCCAGTCCAACTTAAAACTGCAACTCCCAGCCCAACCCAACCCGAACCCAAATAATAGAACGGTTCAATCTGTTTAGATAATCAAAACACCAGAACTAGAAACTGATGTAAGGGAGTGCAATGACCTTAAATTAAGGTCTGGACGCATAATAGAAACTCAGGGAGATAAAAATGCTCAAGTTGAAAATTAGTTACCTGCAGAACAACCACTACAAGAAGAGGATGTGGTCAGACAACAAACTCACGACCAAGCAACCATGTCTTCTCCCCTATTCCCAGAACGATTAATCATACCACTGATCCAGGTGGATGTTGGTGGCCACCCACCTATTCCATTTGGACCCCCACAATTGTCTCTTTCAGCTTTTTAGTTTCCTAAATTGTAGCACAGTTTACTATTTTTAGTATTTTCCGGGTCCTGAACTTCCGGAGCCGTTTTGAGGCCCTAAACGACATTTTTTGGGAAATCTGGGGAAACATGGGTCTATGGACTGATGTTGCCTACCCAAAGTGGTAGTGCTCAGATAGATCTTTCTAACGAGCTAATGTATGCATTAAACGAAGATCGCATGCCAAATTTATGACCCCAGGAAATTGATGTACCGATTTACCCAAACATGGCCCACAATTTGGCGTTTCATCTTCTAGGGTTAGGTTTCGGGATGTGAAGGGTTTTCCGTTGTTTCTCAAAAATAAATAGGCCTTCGAGCCTCATTGTAACACAGTTCACAACAGTTTAGAGGCATGTAGCCACCACATCTCTTCTCAGAGATAAGCTACCATCGCCCTACCTGGTTTATTTTCAACTCTATTTGTAAGCATATTTCAGTGTTTTCCATTAATGAAATGAAGTATTATTTCTGCTGCATCTTTGTGTATATGGTTATCTCTGTATTTTGTTGTGTTCCTATTTAAATTTGGATCAGTGGTATCAGAGCGGTCTGCTTTTTCTCTGTTTTTCTTTTCATGTCCCCAACGAGGTCGGGATATAAGGAGTTAGGGCTTGAACTGGTCGAACATTTGCAAGACCAACCTCGCAAATCCCGACGGCCTCCCATGACAGATGAGAAGAAAGACGAGGGGGGAGGAGATCCTATCAAAATCTTGCTTGAAGAAGCCCTCAAGTGACAACAGAACGCGATGATGGACAACTTTGTGCAGATCCTTCATCGGCTACCCAAAAGTGACGCATCGGCTTCCAACAGCTACTTTGGAAACGCCATGCCCCTTAAGGTACAAGTTAATTTTGAAATCCCCACCTTCAAGGGTAAAATAGACATAGATGCTGTAGATAAATGGTTAAATCTACTAGAAGGATATTTTTCTGTTCATGAATTTTCAAGTCGGGAAAAGATTGTTTTCGCTCTTCTCAAAGCAGCCCCCCACGTCAAGGACTGGTGGGAAACCTACTGCGAGCATAAGGATGAAAGCACAGGCTCACTATTTTCAGCCGCACCCACTTGGGATTCATTCTGAGATGTCGTCAAGGAGCATTACTACCCTGTCAAAGGCTATGAGGACAAATACATCAAATGGACCACACTGCGGCAGGGATGAGACCAAGATGTGCGAGAGTTCACAAACATTTTTCATACCCTTCACACACAGTTGGTTATCAAAGATTCTGAGCTGCATCTGGTGCTCAAATACCACAATTGCCTACATAGATACATCCAGGAAGAGATGGAGTTCTTGAACATCTCCTCACTTGGCACAGCATACCGATACGCTGTCAAAATTGAGCAAAAGCTCAAACAAAAGAAGCGAGACTTTGGATCTGCAAATCCGAAGCCCAAAGGACAAAACCAAGGCGGGGTGACCCAAGACAACCCGTCAAAGCCACAAGAAAAGAACAACACCACAAAGCCGAAGAAGAACACCGAAAAGTGGTGTGAGTTCCACAAGAGTCCCACTCATAACACAAGTGAGTGTCAGACCAAGAATTCGCTGGTGGCCGCGTTGAAGGCTTTCGAATCAGATGCATGTTCCGACCTTGAGCCAGAACCCAACAAAGGGAATGGTAAAGCGAAGAAGATCATTGATGTGGATCCCAGCACCATTATCGCCATTGCTAAGATCTAGAAAAATGAGCCTGAAAATCCAGAGGAAGGGGAGCGTCTTTTCCACTCACAGATGTGGGTGAAGGGTTCACCGCTGCAATTCATTATTGACAGTGGGAGCCAAAAGAACCTCATTTCAGCAGAGGTCGTGAAGCGGTTGGGCCTATCGACTACACCACACCTACAGCCATACAATATCGAGTGGCTTCATGAAGGACGAGATCTCAAAGTTCGCCAGCAGTGTCGCCTTCCCTACAACATCAAGCCCTTCACAGACGAGGTATGGTGTCATGTTAACCTCTGGATGCTTTTGATGTACTATTAGGCCATCCATACTTGTGGAGGCGACATGCTGTGTATGAGTCAAGGCCTCACGCTGTCATTATTTCTTTGGGTGATTCATTATACAGGATAGCAGAGGTAGCCCCACCTACCGCCACGTCTTTGATCACTACTAAGAAAGGCAACAAGCTCATATCACAGAGTAGGAAATTTATTTTTTGTCTGGTTCACTCCCAAAGTAAGGGGAAGATCGTTGCTACATCCATGACCACCGCAAAGGGTTCCTCCATGCAGCAGCAGTAGTAAAGGGATACAGTCATGACTGAACACAGGAACAACTTCTCTTCACCCACAGGGGTACCACATAAGTTTCAAGTGGGTGACAAAGTTTGGTTATATCTGTAGAAATAACGCCTTACAAGAGCCCATCAGAAGCTCAGACCACTCCAACATGGTCCTTAAAGTAGTACCAAGCCTGTGGGGAACAATGCTTTGGAGCACATCATTCCTCCATTCCTTTGCCTACACCAAGTGTTCAATATGGACCATCATCGACCATGCTTCCCACCATTACAAGACACATCAGAAAGTGTAGAACAAGTTCAGAAGATGGAGGAACTAAATGCAATGGGGACCATTGCTTCCTAGGGGGGAGGAATGATCCAGGTGGATATTGGTGGCCACCCACCTATCCCATTTGCACCCCCACAATTGTCTCTTTCAGCTTTTTCAGTTTCCTAAATTGTAGCACAATTTACTATTTTTAGCAGTTTTTCAGGTCCTGAACTTCCGGAGCCATTTTGAGGCCCTAAACGACATTTTTTGGGAAATCTAAGGTAACATCAGTCCATGATACCATGTTGCCTACCCAAAGTGGTAGTGCTCAGATAGATCTTTCTAACAAACTATTGTACCCATCAAACAAAGATCGTATGCCAAAGTTACGACCCCGAGAAATTGATGTAGTAATTTACCCAAACGGGGCCCATAATTTGGTGTTTCATCTTCTAGGGTTAGGTTTCAGGATGTGAAGGGTTTTCCATTGTTTCTCAACAATAGATAGGCCTTCGAGCCTCATTGTAACACATTTCATAACAGTTCAGAGGCATGTAGCTGCCACATCTCTTCTCAAAGATAAGCTACCATCGCCCTCGATGGTTTATTTTCAACTCTGTTTGTAAGCATATTTTAGTGTTTTCCATTATTGTAATGAAGTATTATTTCTGTTGCATCTTTGTGTATATGGTTATCTCTATATTTTGTTGCATTCCTGTTTAAATCCGACTCAACCATGCCCTATAGAACATCCCAACTTTGATCTTTTGGGAGAACTAAGAAATCTGTGTATAAAAATCCAACTCCTCCAAGCTATCTAAGATATCCCGATATATGCAAAAACCATCAAAGAGTTATGTATAAGGAAGCCAAAGAGGTGTATAAAAACTAACCCAACCGTCCAAGTAGTTGGCACCGTATCTGATCTATTATCAGGAAGAGAAGCACTTGTCAAATATGAAGACCCAGGGAATCCTATAGTGACACTGAAAATCAATGGACAAACCTTTTCAAATGCCCTAGTTGATTTAGGAGCTACAATTAATATTTTAACAACCACCACTTATCAAAAACTAGGCATTACATCAGTGGAACCAACCTCTACCTTATTGGAACTGGCTGACAGATCATTGGTTAGACTAGAGGGTACGCTACACGATGTAATGGTGTATGTAGATTCGTGGGAATACCCTGCTGACTTTATGATAATCAACCCCAAAAACCGACTCGATGGACACCGTTTAATCTTAGGTAGACCTTGGCTTGCGACTGTTGATGCTTACATTGCCTACCGACAAGGCAGTATGACTATAACTAGAGGGAGTAATATCAAGAATCTATCTCTATACCCTCCAGCCCAGCAAAGTTTGACAATAATGAAAACTAACAAACAACCTATATCATACCTCATAGAAAACATTAGGTCCCCATTAACCATAGAAGATGCCCTCGATTTTAAAGACCAAGCAGAGGATGACATTATTAACAACTTCATTAACCAATCCGAATCTAGATCCCATGTACAATTTCACATGATAGAGGCAGCATTTGACAATGAACTAGAAGAAGATCCCCTCAAAGACACTCAGGATCAATCAATACCCACTACCTCTATTTCAAACAACAAAACTATAGAGATTGAGCTAGGAAAAACCTTGAACATTAACAATAACCTGACGCCTGAACAAGAAGAAACGCTGGTACAACTACTGAGAAAATATAAGGAAGCTTTTGTATGGGATTATCTAGACATGAAGGGACTTGATCCCCAGTTGTGTACTGTTATGAAACCAGCTAAAGAAAAGATAGAAAAGATAGATTAACGCCTTAGAATTCAGCATCTTTGAGGGGGCAACCTCCTTTACATTACATAAATGAACAATTCTTGGATGATACAAATGACAAAACCTCCTTTCTATATATAGGAGTCTAAGGAGTCAGAATATAACCCAACCGACCTAACAATAATAATATAAAGCCACAAAAATAACAATAGAGGGATTCTATAGGGCACAGTAATAACAATATGGGGGAAATAGGGGCACAAAAATATTAATAACGGTTACAACTACAATAGTAATGGGGTAATCACTAGTATTATAGGGAACCAACACTCTTCAACCATTCACCCCTGTGCCATATTCCAAGCATGAATGTGGGACTCAAACCGAAAGAACCAACCATGGCATACTGAGGCTAAACCACCTCACCCTCATCAATGAAACCAACTGTTACCATAATCCATCCTGGATCACTAGGCCAACACAATGAACACATCATAATAGGCTTTACCGTGATCTCCACCCGATTAGTAGCCCAAATAAGCATTGATGCCACCAGATTTCTCCACCTACACTATGATGAATTTTCCTATCTCCTAGTCTCTAAGGATTTACTACAATCCAAACCTAGATCAGTAAGCCTTAAACCGAGACCCACTCTGCAGGATTCACCGTATATCACAAACCTGGGCTTACTAGGCCCAATGGAAAGTAAACCACTTCTTGGATTTACCATATATCATGCCATTCATCTACAAGCATTCCTAGGCCCATAGAGGTAAAATCCTAGATTTACCGAAACCCACAGTTTAGCTCAGGGGTCACTAGGCTAGTGGCATTACCACGATCCAAAATCTGGTTTAGGGACCACTATGCCATGTTCCCTATCATTTAGCTATCCACCCCCCTCAACATGGAATCCATCTAACAGTCCAACTCAACCAAAACATGAGAATGTGATCACACCATGGCTACTCAGAAATGGCAAGGCTAGGATGAAAATACTATTACTCTTAGCATAACCATTCCCAGAACAACAAATAATCACATGTAATACCATGCATGCCAAATCTAGTAAGGAAAATATACATGTAGATCGATACATGCAATGATTCTTGTTGTTGCTACATGATCCTGCCTTTCCTTACATGATCTTTGCTACCTCTTGTCTCATTTCCCTTTCTTGCTCCAATGCCAAAATTATCCAAAAAAATTTGTGTCCAAGAGTGAGAGAGAGAGACAAAATAATGAGAGTTATCTAAAACTTAACTAACAAAATATTACCAACTAATCCTTAGAAGCCTTTTTATGAATGAAGCCACTATTTTCTTCATTTCCCATTATTTTCCTTTAATTTCTTCCTCACATGCAACCTGTGAACTTTCACTTCATTTTTCTCCTAATTTCCATTATTTTCATAAATAAATGTGCCAAAAATGTCATTCTTCCTTTCCAAAGCCTTAGCCATTGCCAATTTCTACCATAATAAACCAAATGAACACCCATTAGGATGTCTTGTCCAACATTTAGCTTGGAATAAGTGTCCCAACAACTGTGGTTATTATTTTTTCCTTTATCAACTTTTATTACATGGAATTTTCCAAGGGCTATTACAAAACCGTCCTCCTTGGCCAACACTGTCCTTGGTGTTATATCACACCAAAAGCTCAATAAAATCAACAAAAAGAAAACATACTTCCCATGGAGATTTATAACATAGCTCGATGCAGTATTTATAATTATCACCCTGCTAAACACAAACCTTCATGACAACATAATAACATGTCAAAGTAATAATGTGAAACCAATGTTGGGCCATGGAAAAGGTATTTTTACCCTCATATTCACTTAATTAATCATTTGTCTGTATGTGTTTATCTTTGTTCTAGGAATAAACATAAAAGAAACAATCGTAGAAGCTGGATGAAATCGATCATTAACGAATTGGGTAAATATGGGCATGAAAAACTAACTTTTTCTATCTTTATATACAGGGATGTGAATTGAACGTTTGATTTTCAAATGATAGAACAACAACCAAGAAAGGAAAAATATAATGTCTTGATTATGAAGGATAGCGGAAGACCAAGAAGATCAATTCTATTCTGTGATGAAATTAGATTGTCCATTGCGAAATCCTCAGGATCTCCTGATCTTGAGGATTCTCTTTTATCCATTTATCTTTCCAAATTTATATAAATCCACCAAGTGAATTGAACAGCTAGTTAGGAATTTTAAGGTTGTAATGATTCATTGTGGAGACAAATCTCTTTCATTACTGTGATGTTGTACTTCTGTTATCAAGTTTTATGAAGAAGACTATGTTTTACCTGTAATCGCATTTTGAGTATCTTTTGGCAGTGACTTCTAGAGACTTTGGGCCCGGTTAATAAGAGGTTTACTGCTTTAATTGTGTCATATTTATCTCTGCTTATTCTCATAATTGTTTATTATTGTTAGTTTGTGAAGTTAACACTATTCTGATTGTTGAGAGTATTGATGATTATGATTTTCTTTTTCTGCTTAAACTAGACTGTAGATCTTGTTGTGTCTTACATCTCCATGTTAATCTTTACTAAATTGATTAGGTTCATTTAAGTATTCAATTTTTGTTGACTCTAAATTAGTGCTACCAAAGCTCTCATGCTTATAGTCGATTTCTTTCCATGAGGTGCTTGCATAGTTACTTGTTGTTCAATGGCTATATATTTCCTTCATCCTAAATGAGTTAGTGTCAATACCAGTTAGATTGCTAAGAGTGAATCCTTTTACTTGCATTCTGGTTCAGTTCATTGCATAATAGATTAAAGTGAATTTGAATGTGCTTTAAAGATTTCTTTCATGTTTGTTTTGGATTGAACTTTGAGAATTAGATATTAATCATTGCAACGATTCTAAATCATTTCATTATGAATTAGCCTCTGAACTCACTTGCATAAACAATGTCAAACACTCTTGAAATACATAGACTTCACCTCGATTGATGATTAATGTACATATTAATATTTCTTTTAATAGTCAACTTAGTGTACAAACATTTTGGCACCATTGCTTTGGAGAGTGTTTCGAAGTGATTTCTTTTTATTTTTATTGTAAAGGTATTGGGTTTTAAAAACAGGAGGTAAGACCCTATGTATCCAGCAAGTAAAGTGCTTGCTCATCAGTATGCTTTTCAGCAAATTCTAGAGGTTAAATAGGAGTAGGGTTTTTTTTAATGAATGACTATGAAAAAAAAGATATAAAAAGATCATAACCCCCCACCTATATCAACTAAAACCAAGGGATCTATGAGCCTTGGGAGATTAATTTTTATAGATGAAATCGTAAAGAAAGTAGAGTCTCAGGCATCAATAGGACCCCAGACTATATCAGGAAAAAGTTATACTATAATGCATGAGGCAGCAAGCTCACCATCTACAACCTACACTGAGATTCATAGCCAAATTGGAGGATATGAACAGAGCTTTTAGGTTATAGAAATTTTACATTCTAATCCTTTACAAGAGGGAAAATCATTCAGTTTAAGATAAGAAGAGGGAGAAACTAGTGCAACTACTAGGGCAGAGCCACAGTGGTTTGACTTAGGACCTCTTATGATTCTAGATCTGGGAAATGCCACAAAACCATCTCGAATTGAGAATACACTACTTACTCAAATAGCACCCCCTGAAGTCCCTGAAGGATATTGGCACATTTTCAACCAAATGGAAAATCAACCTCAAGGTCAGACCTCGACATTGGAATACCCCATAGTCGTAATCAATGTGCCGATGAAATCTATTCCCTTGAAAAATCTCCCAACCTTTCATGGGATCACCATAGAGGATCCAGATGCCTTCTTATTCAATTTTGACGTCCTCTCCAAAGGATATGATTATACCACTCACCCTCAAAACTAATGTTTTTCCCTTCTACCCTAAAAGGAGCGACTTTGACGTGGTTCATGGGTTTAGGTGGACTCAATATTAACTCTCGGGATGACATGAAAGCTTCTCTTCTCAGAAAATATCAGGACTATTGTAGTATTAGGGAATTAAAAGATGAAATATTTAAGACTTCTACAAAGGATAATGAAACTCTAGAAGAATATGTCGAACAATTTCACTATAATTTGCAGAGATCACCCCACTGCATGTTACAAAAAAAAGTCCTGAAATCCATATTAATTAAAGGAATGAAAGAAGAATGGACAGAAACTCTAAATTTGATGGGAAAGGGAGACTTTTTTCAAGAGGATTATGATGAAACTATTCACTTGTGTATCAAGTGTTCATGAGGTAGTACATGCACTGGGTCAGGAAGCCAAGATCTTATGAGTAGATGAAGCAAACCACACAGTGGAGGCATAACAAGAATGGAAAATGGTACCCTCCTGGAGGACTTCAAGATGGACATCTTGGGCACCCTTACAACCCAGTTGGACATCCTACAAGCCAAAAAGGAACAAGCCTTAGCATAACATAACTTGGGTGTCCATTGGACATGGTCGAGGCATGTGCTATTTGCACCAAGGACCATGCCACTGAGCATTGTCAATCACCTCTAGGGCTGAAAGACGTTTTTAGAGAAGCAAAAGAAGAGACAGAACTAGTATACTTAATGAACCAATGTCGACAGTGGCAAGTTGACCCATAGGTATGTCACAAGACACATCTTGGTTCTTTCCTTCTTCATCATTTAATAAATAGCATAATTCCAGAGACCCGTGGAAAGGTTAATCACCTTTCTCGAATTTCCTGTCCCAACCATTTCCTTTGTCACCTTGGCCAACTCAATCCTTTCTGGGAAATGGATTGTCCAATTCTCCTTTTACTCCTTTTTGGCAAGGTAATCTATATCAATCCGAATGGCCTGCCTCAACTTCACAAAATTCAAATTGGTCTCCAAATTGGTAGTGAGCTCTATGGATAGCTAATATACCTATGGGGATAGGTCCTCAACCTCAACCTCCATTATCAACCCCATATCTGTTACATCAAATTCCTCAGCCACTTTTGCATCCCCAACTACCAGCTGAACCAAATCTAAATCAAAATAAGATGTTGGTGCGGCTGATATAAATTTTTAAAAGCTCAGATTATGAGAATGAACAAAAAGAATGCAATGAACATACACTGAGGTCAGGATGCATCATCACTGCTGAGGAAGATAGAGACCAACCACTAATTGAGTTATAAACCCCACCTCTACATACACCATACACTGTGACTAACACATAAATAAAACAAGGAGGAGATAAACTTGAGCATAAAGATATTGAAAAACTCAAAGTTACTTCTCCCCCATTCCATGAAAGATTAACAATACCTAAACCAATTTTCTATCTAGACTTTGATCTCGTAGGGGAAATGAAAAATGTTTTCATTAAAAGTCCTCCCTTCCAAGCCATCCAAGATATTCATATTTATGCTAAAACAATTAAAGGACTATGTGTGAAAACTCCTGTGAGGAAAGTAAAATCTTCACCCACCATTCATGTTGTAGGGACCTTGTCTGATTTTCTCTTGGGTAGGGAAACACCGATAAAATATGAAGATATTGGGAATCCCATAGTTACTCTCCAAATATATGGTCACTCCTTTCCAAACACATTAGTTGACTTGGGTGTAGACATTAACATCTTAACAGTAGAAACGTGCAAAACTCTTGGTATCACAGCTCTCAAACCAACCACCACACTACTATAACTTGTCGATCATTCAATGGTAATACTAGAGGGAACCTTACATGATATTATGGTTTCTGTTGATTCATGGGAATATCCAATAGATTTTCTTGTCATAAACCCAAAAGGTCAATTAGATGGGGATCGTTTAATTTTGGGCTGACCTTAGATGGCAACAACAAATGCTTACACAGGTTCCCAAGAGGGCAACATGACCATTTCTAAGGGGGAAATTGTGAAAAAACTTATTTTATATCCTCTTGCCAAACCAAGCCCACCCATTGTAATAATACATAAACAACCACCCTCATACCTGGAAGAAAGCATTCGTTCACCACATACAATAGTAGAGGCGCTTGAGTTCAAGAATCGGATTTAAGATGATGTAATCAATAATTTTATCAATCAACTAATCACTACGAATGATTTAAAATGTCAAATGTTAAAAGAAATTCTTAACAGTGAAGCCTTGGAAGACCCTTTAAAATATATTGATGATCAACATATTCTGACAACTATTGCTCATAATAGAAATCTTGTTGAAATTGAAACAGGAAAGATTTTAAACATTAATGATACTCTAGACAATGACCAACAACAAAAGCTCATACAAGTACTCTAAAAATATAAAGGTTTTTTTTCTTGGGATTATCTAAACATGAAGGGAATAGACCCATAGTTATGTATGCATGATATCTACACCAAAAATGATGCTTGTCCTATCTAACAACCACATTGGAGGTTGAATCTGCATCTCAAAGATATTGTAAAAGAAGAACTAAATTTTTTTTTGGATGTGAATTTCATTTAGCCCATTTCAGATAGCAAGTGGGTCTCTTCACTTGTAGTTGTTCCCAAAAAAAATGGGAAGTGGCATATCTGTGTGGATTATCAAAAATTAAACAATGCGACACAGAAAGATCACTTCCCTCTTCCATCTATTGATCAAATCCTTGATATAATGGCAGGAAAACAATTCTTTTCCTTTCTCGATGGCTTCAGTGGCTACGACAAGATCGAAATCACCCCTGAAGACCAAGACAAAACCACCTTTACCTGCTTGTAGGGTACATTCTCTTACAAAGTGTTACCATTTGGTTTATGCAATGCCCCAACAATGTTTCAAAGGGCCATACTCAACATTTTTCTGATCTAATAAATGAAGGACTTCAAGTTTATATGGATGACTTTACCCCATATGGGGCAAAATTGATCAAGCGCTATAGAAATTAGAGAAGGTTTTGGAACGACGCATTTCCACCAAGCTATGTTTAGGCAATTTCAAGCATCACATGATGATGGCATAAGGTGTAATCCTAGGACACTACATTTCTGCAACTGGGATACAGTTAGATCAAGGAAAGATATACGTAATTCTCCTACTACCTACATCCTATACTCAGACGGAGGTACGTAGCTTCCTTGGATATGCAGGTTATTATCACAGGTTCATAAAAATACACAAGTTATTGTGGCTTTGTATGCTTTAACATGAAATTTTGATTTTAAATGGTCAGATAAATGTGACACAACTTTTATAGATTTGAAGAAATTAGTTTCGACGGCACCAATATTCTGTGGACCCAACTGGGATTTACCCTTTCACACATCTACAAATCCTTCAGATGTAGTAATAGGAATTGTCCTCGGCCAAGAGGAGGACATAAAGCCTTATGCTATTTATTATATGAACAAAAATCTTACTGCTACTGAACTTAATTATATAGTAACAGAAAAAGGAATTCTTAGTTGTCATTTATGCCATAAACAAATTTAGACATTATATAACTGGCTATCAAGTTTTTCTGTATACTGATTATTGAGCCATTATATACTTAGCTCAAAAACACATTACAAATGGTCGAGTGACTCGTTCGTTGTTGCTTTCGCAGGAGTTTGATATTACCATTAAAGATTGTCCAGGGAAGGAAAACCCACTCCCAGAATTTTTGTCTCGGGTTCCAAAGATAAATGATCCATTGGAAATCGATGACGAGTTTCCAGATTAACGTTTTTTTGTCGTAGCAATTAAAATGCCATGGTATGCAGATGTAGCAAACTATCTAGTCGAAGGAAAGCTACTTATACTGATAGTAAGGGAAAGGAAATAGATTATCCAATGCAACACTCGATTTTCTTAGATTGGCAGATACCTTTTTCATACACGGTCTGATATGTGCATACATAGATGCATCCATGAAGATGAAATCTACAACATCCTAAAGGCTTCCCATGACGAGCCCTGTGGAGGACACTTCAGAGATTGTAGATCATATAATGGAGCATAAGGTACTACATATGAGCTATTATTGGCCCACTATTTTTAAATATGCTAAGAAATATGTCCAGGCTTGTGATAGCTGCCAAAGGATGGGTTATCATGGTTAATTTGATGAAATGCCACTACAACCCCAATTGGTAATAGAACCTTTTGGATGATGGGCATTGGATTTTGTTGGACCATTTCATCTACCATCAAACAAAAGTGCCTACGTAATAGTTGCTACAGACTATGTGATGAAGTGTGTTGAAATGTTAGATTTGTGAATATCTACAGAGGAAGCCATAATAAATTTCCTCTTTGGGTTATTTCTATTGTAAGGTTTACCTAGGCAAGTGATAATAGACGGAGGAGGGAAATTTGTAGGACATAACATTATAGTCACTATACGGAACTACCACATCACACATAGAGTCAATTCCCCATACCACCTATGGGTGAACGGGCACATTGAAAGCACCAACAAGGTAATCGAAGAAATTATGACCAAGACAATTTTGACACATCGACAGGACTCGACTGCTAGACTACTAGAGGCCTTGTGGGCATATTTCACAACTTAGTGAAATACTACTAGATATCCCTATACCAACTTGTACTTGGAAAAAAAACGTATTTTTCCTATTCAATTTGAAATAAAGAGTCTCATAACAACCTAGGAAGTGGTATTGGATCTCACAAAGGCCCAAACTAAGAGACTTCAACAAATAAATGAATTGAATCAGGCTTGACTACTTTCTCTACAATGCACCGCAATTATTCAGCATCAAAGGGAAAAATGCCATGATGGTCTTATTAAAAAGAAAACATTTCAGAAAGGAGACTGGGTGCTCCTCTATGATTCCAGATTCCAAGACTTTACTAGCAAGTTACACACATGATGGCTTTTCCCTTATGAAATTAAAGAGGTACACAACAATGGCACTCTCACTCTAACCACCATTGATGATTCTGGCCATTTTTTCTAGATGAATGGACACCGAGTGTGCCTTTATCGCAAACCACTCACCAATGAATCTTTTTGTCAACAGGTAGGTGATGATCCTAGTATGCAAATTTTAGCTTAAGGGAGTGATGACCCAACAACTTTACTTTCATAAAAATGTATCTTTCTTTAGTTGTAAATAATGTATATATTCTCTTTATGGTTGGTTGCAATTTAGTTAGGCATCACTATGTAAATACGAGGATTTCTCTTTTTTTTGGTGTATTTAATAATTATTTTTCAATCAATTAATAACACTAATTTATTTTCTGTGTTTGTTGTTCAATCAATTGAATAGATGTTGTTCAATCCATTGAACAACTCCAATTTTTCTTTTTTCCTTTTTTTCATGTTTTGATGTTCAATCAATTGAATAATTGTTGTTCAATCAATTGAACAATTGTTGTTCAATTAATTGAACAACACTAATTTCTTTTGTGATTTTGTTGTTCAATCAATTGAACAGTTATTGTTCAATTGATTGAAGAGTTGCTGCTCAGTATAACGAACAAGTGTGATTTATTTTTGTTGTTCCACTATCGGTCATTCTTTTTCCCATTTTGTTTCTCTTCCTTGTTTTTAGTGAAACTATCTATTTGGATTTGGAATTTGTACCCGAGATCAAAGAATTAAAATAGTAATATTCATACCATTATGATTTGTAAAAACTTTGATGGTCATATTTATTCGGAAATTGACATGGTTCATCGATATAATAATTGGTTGAATATCTTCTCTTTCGAGACATCATAAAATGATTTACTATCTTAATACAATGACGACTTATATTTCACACTTTCAATTGATAATTTAGTTTGGTATGATGATATAGTGGTAAAATAATAACTTTCATTGGAATTTTTTTACTTCTTACGCCATCCCCGACTCTTCAGGAGTAAATGAGCCTTCCTCCCTTTACAATAAAAACATGAAAAAGTAGGAAAATTCAACATTGTCTTAAAGAGGATAGGGGGTCTCATCACGAACTAGCCTACCATGATGATAAATATGTAACAATTGAAATTCCATTATGGCCACCACACCAGGGTAATGACCTTCTTGATAGTTAAAATTATCAGAAGGACAAGTGGTCTCATCATGAGCTGGCCTAATCACTTTGCTATATCAGGGTGAATGGCACAATGAGTATCTGGTTACCATGCCATCATAGTGGTATCTTTATAGCAATGAAAAGGAAAGTCATCTAAATATTTAAAGGAGGATTCTATCTCGCTTTTGGGTTAAAAAGAAACCGTGTAGAGGTTATGAATGGCTGCTGGCAGCAGTGGCTCTTCTTGTGGTATTGAAGTACTATGTTACATTGCCAAATAATCTTTATCTTATTACCCTCTATTGATTCACTTCTAAAGGAGAATTTTCCATTTGAACAACATTTCTAATTAAATTAAACAACATGCATGGTAAACTATATCGTTATATGCGTTATACAATTATCATCCGATGAACTGATACCAACAATCGTTAATATTTATCATCGGTCATGTATTTGTCACCTTTTCCACCTAAGCTAAATATATCTTCACATAATGATCTAATCTCAGTGTTATTCCTTTTACAAGAATTCGAAATCTTTTGACATGTACTACTTTGATTCCTTTTCTCATATTTTATGTCACTTTCATTGGTTGTCTAGCTAGATTTATGACTTCACAATGCCCTCTCCCTTTTTCCCATGCTTTGTGGGCATGGATGCACTTTTTAGATTGGGGCAGGGGTAGTCTCCATGATGGATAGCATGTGTGATGATTATTAAACTGCTTTTCAGTTGAAGGACTTCATTATCAATGCATGTGTGTAATAATGATGAAATTGTTTTCTAATTGCAGGGGGGAAGGAAAGCATTATGGATAGCATGTAAATTAATTATGAACCTATGCCAAAAACTATTTATGAGACAAATAACATAATTGTCTTTGATATTCTCTCTAACAATGTCACTACTATGTTAATAGCTTTAATATTTTATGGTGTTGTCGTAAACTAGGAAATTTTGAGACGAGTGCGTGCAAAAGTGAAAGTGAACCAGCTACTAAGAAATAGAAACCGTGGGAGGAAAACCCATCCATAGTGACAGTGCTTTGGGTATCAGAACAAGGTCTAGGAATTCTTGACTGTGTTGTTTGGCTTCAATACCTGACCAAATTACAGGGATTTCATGAGGAAATAACACCTGAATTTCTCCAAACTTTACATAATGGTCGCACAATGGTGAAAGGAAGAAACATAATAACTTCTGAAGTAGTTATAGTTGAAGTCTGTGGACTTCCAATAGAAGGAATGAGGTGGATGGATAAGCATGTTCTTCTCCAGGACGTAGTCATAGTATTCCAATGCCCAAATAAATGATTGGTGTGCAAAGGAAAAGGGATTCACCCTACTACTTTAAGGAAACCATAGCAGGAATTTTTTGACCATTTTTCAGAGGTATATCATGTGTGATAGGTTTTAGGAGGTTGTAAAACATCAACAACTTAAACTGTTAGCTATTTTGAAGAATAAATTTATAGTTAATTTCCCATTTTGTTTAAATTCTTTATTCAATGATGTTGCTAGTCGGGTCAGAAAGGCTAAGGACCCACATTTTGTCATCAACCATCATGGGATGATTAAATTAATTTCATTCATGAACTGGCCCAACAGAAATTGATCTAGGTTAATCTTGTAAATCTTTCTTTGAACCCACCAAGAGAAAACCTAGAGACTGAGCAATAGGCGTGGTCCAAAAACGACAAGAAAAATACGGAATCCTTCTTTGGCTTCAGGCCTAGTAAAGCATAGGTTCTCTGTGAGGATCAAATCACATCAACACACCCCGATTCCAATAGAAGAGTCATGGCATCTCACATGCCCTCTCCAAGTCCACAAGATGACTTTTTGCAGGAATACGAGGAAGAAGTTTCCTGAGTATTGGAGAATATGGGAACATTTTGTGAGGAAAGAGAGTTGTCTAAAAACTCTAAAGGAAAAAATCATGCCCTTAACCATTCTACCCCTACTCGTAGTTCTACCCATGCTAATACTTTTTCATTTACTGATAATATGGAGGGTCAGAGGGAACTGGTTCCTTTTATCGATGATCCCCTTACGAAAGAGGTCGATGGAGAGGAAACACTTGGGGATGGAAATCAAATAGAGGCTACTATTGCATTAAAGTCATCCACAAAGGAAATCCATACAGATGAAACCCTAGAGAATGAAAATCAATGAGGGGAGACTATCTTAATGAAGTCGCCAAAGGACGAGGCCCATATAGAAGAAGACCATGAAAATTATAATCCCTTGGGAGACACCATTCCATTGGAGTCTCCTGAGCAAGAATCCTGTGAAGAAAAAGACCTAGAAGTTGAGAATCCATCATGAGACACAATTCCATTAGAACCTCATCTTGATATTGGCATACTTCCACCTGAATCTGAAATAAACATGGTTGTGCCACTGCGGATTGAAAACCCCACGACAAAGAAAACATATAAGGGTGGATTGAGGAAGTTTCCTAAGAAGTACATGAAGCAAAATAAAATAGTTAATAAATTGAGAGAATGGTTGAAGGAAGAAGTCAAGGTCTGGAAACTAAAAGTAGATTTGGAGACTATAGGGACCCAAACAAAAAATTATTCTTGAGAGGATATTGAAACCCAGACTAGGAGTCCTTTTATTTGTTCAAAAGGGACCCAAGCAAAGCAATTCCTTTAAAAGATCAGTGAGATGCAAATAGAAGGTGCTTGTGTTTCCCTAATGGAAACCCAAACGGACTTTTCCACTTCATATGTTGTTGTCTAAACCATTTCTACAGAGAATACTCAGGGAGATTGATGTATGTCCCAAGGAACAACTGAAGTTATTGTTCAAGCTATTATTGAATGAAATACCAAAGCAGATTGTTGTTTGATCTGAGAAGTGCTTTAGGTAGTTGTTCAAACTGAATTAGTGATAGCACAAGATGACGAAATGTAGATAGAGGAAACACCTGGCTACATTCCTATGGTAAGGAAAGTTGTTATCATAAAATGGAAAATTGAAATATCCAAGACTTAGCAGGATTTGGCTCAACATGAAGAATTAGTGTCGTTACAAGTACATGAGGAATTACAGAAGAAATTTGAGGCACTTACTGTCGCAAAAGATGAGACTTTCGCTAATTTCAAAGATAAACAGAAGAAAGTAGAAAAATCACAAGCCAAGGTGCAGAAAGCCAAGGAGAAAATTGAAACTATTTTCTCTCTCTACTTGGATGCTTAGTCTTTTCAAGAACTTGCCACCAATTATACACTATTCTTGTTAGAAAGAAACCTCTTACTAAAGGTTAAAGCCATCAAGGCTGGTAATTTAGTGGAATTCAAGACCACTCCAGAATTTGTCAAATGTTTCAAAGAACATAATGAACAAGTAAAATGCCTTTTATGTGAGTTATACATGCACAATTTCTTCTCGGAAGATTACTTGATAGTAATCCTAACCCCTTCACTGGGGATATTTAATTTCAAGCTTTTCTTTCTTTTTCAACCAATCACATTAAATGGGCTAAAGAACATAATACTTTTCAAAAAAGGGAATATGGTATAGACTTATGGGTCAAGGGAGAACCCACAAAACCCCTACATCTGTCTATCTAGCATAAATAGATCATGAAACAAACATGCATTGTGGCTCAATTAGGAACACTCCATATAGACATCATACATGCAGGAAAGGAATTATTTCAGGAAATTAAGGGGGAAGCTTTGTCAGGAGAAAGACAAATATGGGAAACTTTGAGTAACAATTCCAGTAATAGGGAGCCATTTGGTTTTAAAAATTTCATAAATGCCTCTACTTTCCTACCCAAATAATCCAATATGGTCCTAATCATGGTCCCTGATTGGATAAGGTGTCATTAGAGAAGTTTGATTATCTGGTACCCTCCTAATCGGTATTACAATGATTATAATTTTCCATATTACTATGTATACCAGGATTTTGGAGTACTCAAACATAAAAATAGTTTAGGCTATATAAGGAATAAGTTTATCCTACTTATTCCTTGATTTAGTTGCACCTAAATCATCGTATTGCGTGAGGAAATGCAAAAAGGTAAGCAAGGGAGTACGTTGGGCCATGGAAAAGGTATGTTTTATCCTCATACTAGCTTAATTAATCATTTGTCTACTTGTGTTTATCTTTGTTCTAGGAATAGATATAGAAGAAACAATCACAAAAGCTAGATGAAATTGATCAATAGAAAATTGGATAAATCTAGGCATCAAAAACTAACTTTCTCTATCTTTATATGGATGGATGTGAATTGAACGATTGATGTTCAAATGATAGAACAACGATGACCAAGAAAGGAAAAAGACAACGTCTTGATTATGAACGATAATGGAAGATGAGGAAGATCAATTCTATTATGTGATGAAATAAGATTGTCGGTTGTGAAATCCTCATGAGATCTTGATCCTGAGGATAATATTTTATCCATATAAAGATGCTAGGAAAATTCAACAGCTAGTTAGGAATTTTAAGGTTGTAATTATTCATTTTCAACACAGAGCACTTTCATTACTGTGACATTGTACATCTATTATCAAGTTTAAGGAAGAAGACTATGTTTTACCTATAATTGCACTCTTAGTATCTTTCGGCACTGAATTTTGGATACTTCCGGCCCTGTTAATAGCATATTTATTGCCTTAAGTGTGTCATATTCATTTCTGGTTATTCTAATAATTGTTTATTATTGTTAGTTTGTGAAACTAGCATTATTCTAATTGCTGAGAGTATTGATGATTATGATTTTTTGTTGTTGTTTAAACTAGATTCGAGATCTTGTCGTGTTTTACATATGCATATTAAAATTTATTGAATTGATGAGGTTGATTTAAGTATTTGATTATTGTTCATTCTAAAGTAGTGTTACCAGAGATCTCAAGCTTATAGTCTATTGCTTTCCATGAGGTGCTTGCATAGTTACTTATTATTCAATTGTTGTAGCTTTCCATCATGCTAAACGAACTAGTGTCAATACCAGTTAGATTGCTAAGAGTGATTCCTCTTACTTACATTATGATTGAGTTCCTTGCATAATAGATTCAAGTAGATTTGAATATGCTTTAAATATTTCTTTCAGGTTTATTTTGGATTGAGCTTCGAGAATTAGATATTAATCATTGCAATGATTCCAAATCATTTCATTATGAATTAGCCTCTAAATTCACTTGTATAGACAATGTTTAATACTCTTGAAATAAAGGGACTTACCCCGGGTTGATGATTAATGTAGGTATTAATATTTATTGTAATAGTCATCTTAGTGCACCACCAACCCATACCACTTATTAGAGATTTTAAATAACATATATCATGGTGGTATTTACAACTATAAACATATGTATATATACCAAACATCATCAAAAATTATACCAGAACATACACCAAAGAATATACAAAATTTGAACCAAAACACCAAGTCAAAATTGCTTTGTCTCAACCAGAAAACAATGAAGGATACATAGCCCACATATAATCTCCCATCTCCCATGTAGCTTCATTGGGCCCAAAGTGCTTCCACTACACTTTACCTTCCTCAATTGCTCAATTATGGAGAATGGGCACCTTTTCCTGCAATATCAAATGGGGCTCTACTTAGAATTCTCCATATGGTTCCACTTTCAATACAAACCAGTTAATCACATTACCAAAATCCTTAACATACTTCTTAAATAATGATACATGGAAAACATCGTGGAATTTCACTGTTGGAGGTAGTGTAACTCGATAGGCTATTGGCCCAATCCTCCCAATGATATTGAAGGGTTCACAAAACCATGGTGATATCTTGGCACACGATCCAATCTGTAAGGAGCTTTTCTTTAGCTTCATACACAAGTACACATGTTCCCAAACTTGGAGCTCCTTGAACATCTTGTTCTGATCTGCATAGCTTTTCTACCTATGTTGTTTTTCCTTTCGATTTTTCTTTATAACCTGCATTTCCTATTCCATGTCTTCCAACATATCTGGTACACTAAACACCCTATTAACAAGATCACTCCAACTAATGGGATTATTTTAGCTGCTTCCATACAATGCCTCAAAAGGGCTCATCCTTAATGAGTCTTGATAACATTTGTTGTATGTGAACTCTACCAAGGGGAGATACTCTTCCCACTTCCATTGTTGTTCTATCACATACATCCTCAACATGTCCTCTAATATCCTATTGACCCTTTCTATTTTTCCATCTGTCTAATGATGATAAGCTATGTAGAAGGCCAACTTTGTGCCCAAACCTACAAATAACTCCTTCCAAGACTCGGAAGTGAGCTTCACATCTATGTCCCACACAATATTCTTTCAAACACCAGGCAATCTAACCAAATCTCTGATGAATACCTATCCACGAGAAGTCTTCATGGGAATGAAGTTTGGAAACTCTGTCTACCGATCCAAAACAACCATGATGGATTCATGTTGTCTCACTATCTTCGACAACCCTATAATGAAGTACATGGAAATGACCTCCCATTTCCAATTTGAAATCAAAATCGGCTCTAGTAGTCCACCTGGATGTTTACACTCTACCTTCACTCGTTGAAAATAAAAACCCCTACCCACAAGCTCTACTACATCCTTCTCCATATTCAGCCAATAATAATATCTCCTTACTACAGTCAAGGTCTTCTAGTAACTTAGGTGACGTGAATAACATTTCACATGAAACACCCTCGAGGTCACCTCCTTGATCTCACCTTTATCTGGCACATATATCCTGTCTCTAAATATGACCAATCCACACCCTGTGCACTTACACCTATACTTGCATGTTCCTCTGCCTTTACCTATACTACAACTTGTACTTGTACCACTACCTATACATATACCGACACCTGCACCCATACCTATACCACCACATGTACCTATACTAGTATCCTGCTACAACATATGAGCAATCTCCATATAACTAACATCCTACTTACTTTCATGCAAGATCCTATCCTATAGATCTATCCCATAGGATCACATAAATGCCAAGTGATTTAACTATATATTCTTGCTAATAGCATCTACCACCTTCCTCTCTTTACCTTTTATCTACCTAATCTCAAAATCAAACTCACTGATCATGGCTAACCATCTAGCCTGTGAGGCATTCAGTTTTGATTGGTCAAACAATTATCTCAACCTAATATGATCACTCATAAGTACAAACCGCCTACCAATAAGATAGTGTCTCCACATATTAAATGCATGTATGATCACTTCTAACTCAATATCATGTGTCAAGTAGTTCTACTCATGCTCATCTATTTTCCACAATTCATAGCATACCACCTATCCATCTTGCATAAGGATTCCTCCAAGTCCTCTCTTGTAAATATCTGTGCATACTACAAAATATATTTTTGGATTTGTAATCTATAGCACTAGTGCATGTGTCAGCACCATTATAAGTTGCTAAAAGGTAGCCTCACACTCCTTTGTCCATTTGAACTTCTTATATTTCCTCTGTAATGATGTGATACGATCAATAATCTGCAAGAAGTTCCTGATGAACCTCTGATAATAACCTACCACACCCATGAAAGATCTCATGTCATCCACACTCATACGAGCTACCCACTACATGATGACTCATACCTTCTTTAGATCTACACCAATTCACTCCATGGAGACAAAATGCCCCAAGTAATGTACCTTAGTTTGAAAGAAACTACACGTGTTGATATTATCATACAACTTATGCTCCCTCAACAACCTAAACATTGTTGCTAAATCCTCAGCATGCTCTTCCTCATTTTTATAATATACCAATATTTCATCAATGAACACAATAACAAACTTATCCAAATACAGATGCAACAAAATATTCATGAAGCACATAAATGTGGTTGGAGCATTAGTTAAGCCAAATGGTACTACAACAAACTCATAGCGCCCATACCTAGTCAAGAAAGTTGTCTTGTAAATGTCCTCCTCTTTGATGCATACTTGATGGTATCTGATCTAAACTTGATCTTGGAGAACATCATTGCTCCCTTCAACTAATCAAACAAGTAATCAATTCTTTGTAAAGGGTACTTGTTCTTGATAATCACTTTGTTCAACTTCCTGTAGTTGATACACAATATGAGAATCCCATCTTTCCTTTTCACAAATAATATTGGTGCACACCATGGTGATACATTTGGCCTAACGTATGCCTTGTCCAAGATTTCCTTCAATTGTAGATTAAACTCAACCAACTTAGGTGTGCTCATCCTATAAGGTTATTTTTATGTTAGAGATGTCCTTGGCACTAACTCAATAGAAAATTATACCTCCCTGTGAGGTGAAAACTATGTAATTTCCTTAGGAAATACATCTTGAAATGGCTACAAAATTGGGTACCTGCTCAATAAAGTTTCACCCTTAACCTCCTTACCCTTGTCACTAGAAATGTGCACTACAACTAAAACACATTGTTTCCCATAGCTACACTTTTCTTGCACAATTGTCACCATCCTAATTGATGTGCCTTTGTTCTTACCTTGCAGGACTCTTACTTCCCCATTATCATCAACACACTCATTGGCTTGTCATAATAGTCTACCTTGGTTGTATGAAGATACAACCAATACATGCCCAACAAAATATTGTATGATCCCAATGGTAATAAATTCAAATATGTTGCAGTAGGCATACCATTTAAATCAAATGAAAAATATCTTACCAAATGTTGAACTCGCTTCTTTATATGTGTAACCAATTGCACTAACCAAGTCTTTGCATGCAACTCTTTACTCAAACCACACTTATCCACCGATTCCATACTAACACAACTATAATTAGATCTAGGGTTAGAAAAATAGAAATAACTTGATCACAGAGCCTACCATCCATCTCAATGATAGATTCCTAATGTTCTTCCTCTTTGTTGTCCACTGCTACATATATACGAGGAATTCTCTTGCCAACATCCCCAATAGTCTCTTCTTCCTATGCACTATATATCTAAGACCTACCACCATGATTCTACGGACAGTATCTCTTAAGGTGTTCCTTGCCACATGTTCAACACTCCAACCAACCGATACTAAGACCTCTATGTTGCTACTACGAATTGTGTTCGTTTCTAGTTGCATTAAATCTCTTTTGCAGTGCCAAATTATCTTTCCCATCTTCTTACAAATGCTTTGTCCTATTAGGCTATCATTTTCCTTTATCTTTGTCTTTTCCCTTCCATCCTTGCTAATATTCATTCTTACACTTTGATTGTTCATAAAAATTCTCCATTTTCCTAATAACTTCATCAATTCGTCGAAGCTCATCATACTCAATCCAATCTCTAAATGCTAATGGAAAACTACTGACAAATATTTGAAGTTTAGCCTTCTCATCTGTAAGATATGGCACATACATCAATATCTATAGAAACTTGGTCGTGTACTCTTCATCTATCATTGATCCCATATTTAGTTCATATAATTCTTTGGCCTTACTGTCATAGTAACTCTCCATCGAGTAATTTTTCTTGAAAATGTTCTTGAACTCTCGCCAAATCAAATCATCTGTCTTGATTTCTTTGAATTGCTTAACATCTTCCACCCAAATGTATGCTTTACCTTTAAAGCTAAAGATCACTACTTTGACCTTCATGTTATCTATGTACTCATGCAACTCAAAGAATATTTTCATGCGAAGTATCCAAGCCTCTTCATCTCTTGACTTCTTCACATCTCCGTCAAAGGTAGGTGGCTTCTCTTTCTTCAAATCATATTGAAATTACTGCCTATCATTCCTCATGTAAGGATGATAGCGATGACGACCATGATGTATACTAGGACTAGGACTAGAATAGTACCTATACTCATTTCCTCTCCTATCTGGAGTGTCTAACAACATGCCATATTTGATCAAGTCAGATATATCTAACCTATGCTTGCTAGGAGACCTCCTTCGATAAGCCCCATTATTTTTGTCCTCATGTCCATGGCTGATTCAAAGCAACCCATGTCGTTGAAAGTATAACAAACTCTAAAGAGGTATAGCATTAACCTCTCCTTGTTTCTCTTGTGTCTGTATGATCAGGTAATTATCTACCTTACAACTCATTATATATTCCTTCAATCTTCTCAGTGTATCTTCCAAATCAAAAGAGTGCCCCACTGTTATGAAACCAGCTCAAGAAAAAGATAGAAAATATAGATCAATGCCTTAAAATTTAGCCTCTTCGAGGGGGCAAATGAACAATCCTTTGATGATTCAAATGACAAAACCTCCTTTTTATATATAGGAGTCTAAGGAGTCATAATATAACCCAAACGAACTAACAATAATAATATAGAGCCACAAAAATAACAATAGAGGGATTCTATGGGGCATAGTAATAACAATATGGGGACAATAGGGACACAACAATATTGATAAGGGGTACAACTAAAATAGTAATGGGATAATCACTAGTATTATAGGGACCCAACATTCCCCTCTCCTTAAAAAGTGTTGTCCTCAACGCTTGAGTAGTTCTAGATGCTTCTATATATAATTCTCATCCTCCCATGTGGAATCTTCAGCAGATAAGTTCTTCCACTTGATAAGATACTCTGAAATTGACCGATTTCGTAGCTATCAAGTTCTTGTTTCTATGACTGCTTCTGGTTCCAATATAATTTTTCCTTCCTCGTCAAGTTCTGGCAATATTGTTTGAACTGGGATATTGTCACCTATAACCTTCTTTAAGCATGAAACATGGAAAACTGGGTGCAATCGAGAAGCTGCAGGAAGCTCCAATTTGTATGCCATAGTACCAATCTTTTGCAGCACCCTGTATGGACCATAATACTTTGGTGATAATTTATATCCTTCTTAGCTTGCTTGAGGGACATTTGGTTATATGGTTGTAGCCGTAGAAATACCCAATCACATACATCAAAACTTCTTTCGCTGGGATGTTGATATGCCTGTTGTTTCATTCTATTCTGTGCCAGCACGAGGTTATCCTTGAAAAGTTGGAGGACTTGTTGTTGATGTTCGATTTGATGTTCCACTGCTTGAACCTTAGAATTTTCTCTTGTATATGATGTGATGGATGGTGGCTCATACCCATATAGTGCCATAAATGGGGTCATTGTTGTTGTTGTATGGAAGGAAGTGTTATACCACCATTCAGCCAGAGGCAACCATTTGACCCATTGTGTCTGTATATCAGATACAAAGAAACGAAGATATCTTCCAAACATTTGTTTACTATCTCAGTTTCCCCATCAGATTGAGGATGATAAGATGAGATATGAGCTAAATGAGTACCAAGACAAGAAAATAATTCGGTCCAAAAATTTCCAGTGAAAATGAGATCTCTGTTACTTACGATAATCTTTGGGTTTCCATGTACTTTTTGAATTGTTTCCATAAATGCAGTAGAAACTATACTGGCTTTAAATAGATATGATAATGCACAAAAGTATGCATACTTGGTAAGTCTATCAACTACCACCATTATGACACTCTTTCCCTCATATTTGGCTAGACCTGTGATAAAATCCATTGAAACCTCCTCCCAAAGTTGGCTTCGAATGGATAGAGGTTGTAATAGACCTGGCATCTTAATTGTTTCAACTTTATTCTGTTGGCGAACCAAACATTCCGCCACAAAATTTTGAATATCTGATTTAAGGCCATCTCAAAAAAATTTCTTCTTAACCCTATGGTAAGTTTTTAAAAATCCTGAGTGCCCTCCTAACGGAGAAGTGTGCAATTCCACAAGAATATTTTGTTTTAGCTGGGAATTCTTATAGAGGTATAAACAATCTTTGTACCATAACGAATCATTTTTCCAGCTAAATGTATCAGACGTACTAGAATCTTGTTGTATCTTTCAAATAAGTGCCCACACTTCTTCATCATTTTTCCATTCCTCCCTTGCTTCGTTTATCCATTCTAGTTGGATAATAGAAATGGCACACAACAATGCTTCCACATCCTCATCCTTTCTTGAGAGTGCATCTGCCACCACATTTTGCTTCCCTTTTTGGTAGATGATTTCAAAGTCATAACCCAACATCTTTGTGACCCACTTTTTTTGCTCTTCAGAGGATAATATTTTTTCTAAAAAGTATTTAAGGCTATTGTGATCTGTTTTTACCTTCAAGTGTCTTGCCATTAGGTAGGGTCGCCATTTCCTAAGTGTGTGGAGTATTGCCAACATTTCCTTCTCATAAATAGCTTTATGTAAAAAAAAATCCCTTGATTGGATGACTTTCAAAAGCAATGGTTCTTTCATCTTGCATTAAAACAACACTATTCCATTTAATGAAGCATCACATTCCACAATAAAGGTTTTTGTGAAGTCCAGTGTAGCTAAGACAGGTGCTTGGCACATTGCCTCTTTAATATGTTTGAAGGCCTTTGTTGCTTCTGGACTCCATGTAAATGCATCCTTCTTCAATAATGTTGTTAGAGGTTCTACTATTCTCCCATAATTCTTAACAAACTTGCGATAATACCCTATCAACCCGAGAAATCCTCGCAAATGCTTTATGGATGTGGGGATTTTCCATTCCTTAATGGCTTTAATTTTTCTAGGGTCTACCTTAACTTCTTCATGAGATACAATCTGACCCAGATATTCCACCTCTTATACTCCAATCAAACATTTGGATCTTTTTGCATATAATTGTTTCTCCTCCAGTAGTTGTAGCACCCTGTCAACATGTTCAACATGATCCTTCCAAGACTTCTGTAGATTAGTATATCATAAAAAAATACTAACATAAATTTTCTAAGGAATGGTTTGAAAATTGAATTCATCAAACCTTGAAATGTTGAAGGTGCATTGGTAACGTCAAAAGGCATGAACACAAATTCATAATGACCCTCATGAGTTCTAAATGTTGTTTTTGGAATGTCTTTAGTCTTCATTCTGATTTGATGATATCCTGAATGAAGATCCCACTTGGTGAAGTAAATTGATCCATGCAATTCATCTAGTAATTCATCAATGACAGGAATGGGAAACTTATCTTCAATAGTGAGCTTGTTGAGCTCCCTATAATCTGGACAAAAGCGCCATGATCCATCGCTCTTGTGCACCAATACTACTAAAGCAGAGAAATAACTTTGACTTAGTTGAATTATACTATCCTCTAGAATTTCTGCAACCATATGTTCAATTTCACTCTTTTGGGCATAGGGATATCTGTACGGCCTGATGTTTGGAGGAACACTTCCTAGAGTCAGCTGAATAGCATGATCATGATCACGAATAGGTGGGAGGGCTTTGGGAGTCTCAAACACCTTGGAATGGTTGTCCAAGACTTTTTGGAGATATTTAGAAATAGATGATTCCAATGTGGAAACATCTAGCGAACATAATTGTGCAATTACACCTCTTCGTTCCTTTTTAGGAAGCTTTGTCATACCGTTAGAGCTGATTATCTTTCCCGGTTTCCCTGCAATACCCCTTAATTCAATTTCCTTTCCTTCCACAAAAAATTTCATGAAAAGTTCTTGAAAATTAAAAGCTATTGTTCACAAGGATTGTAGCCATTGGACTCCTAGTACAACATCAGCACCTCCCATTGGAATGGAAAGCATCGGGCTAGTCAATGCATATTCTCCCATGGATAGCTTGATATTATGGCACTTTCCAGAGCAATTTATTGTTCCTCCATTTGCAACCATCACTTGACACTCTGGTGTTGGATATAAGAAGCAATTCAATTCTTTTGGTACCTTACAATGAATAAAATTGTGGGTACTTCTTGAATCAATCAACACTATTACCTTTTTCTTCTTGATTTGTCCTTCTGTATTGATGTTTGAGGAGTGGTAAATTCCCGCCAATGCATTACAAGATATGGTCAGATTCATTTGTTTTTCATCTAGGTTTTGTTCCTGGAGTATATCCTCTTCTTTGACCTTTCTTGCTCCTTTTCTTCTTCCTCTTCACAATCTATGTAGAATAATTTCTTCTCAGCACACTTATGACCTTTAGTGTATTTGCTATCACAACTGTAACAAAGCCCTTTTGCTCTTTTTTCTTCCAATTGTTGTGGTCAACCTTATAGGTTGTGGAAGACTAGAAGCAACACCACTTCCCTCTTTATAGATGTGAGTGGTATGCTTCTTGGTTGCCATAATTTTGCTTTCCATTTTCCTTGCTAACCTGAATGCCTTCTCTAATGAATTAGGTTCCCAAGGTGAACATCATGTTGGATATTATCCTTTAAAGACCCTATGAACACATCAATCCTATGCTCCTCTGGAATATCTTTTACCCTTATGTTCAATTTTTGGAACTCCTCAATGTGCTACATTATTGAAACCTTTTGTTTGATACTTATCAATTGGCTAAAAAAAGTGTTGCTTTTTGTATCCTCATAATGTGCTATCAATTCTTC
>APFE031736930.1:37532-47964 GCA_000404065.3 Pinus taeda
CAACGCCTTAAAATTTAGCCTCTTCGAGGGGGCAACCTCCTTTACATTACATAAATGAACAATTCTTGGATGATTCAAATGAAACAACCTCCTTCCTATATATAGGAGTCTAAGGAGTCACAATATAACCCAACCGACCTAACAATAATAATATAAAGCCACAAAAATAACAATAGAGGGATTCTATGGGGCACAGTAATAACAATATGGGGACAGTAGGGGCACAACAATATTAATAAGGGGTACAACTAAAATAGTAATGGGTTAATCACTAGTATTATAGGGACCCAACACCCACACCACACTGCTCATCTAATGAATATAGTTATTCTATGTAGTCTACCACCTTGTTAGCCATTTGATCTCTTTCTTGCAATGCATAATATGTCAGATAAACCAAATAACAATAAATCAACGTATCTTAGTATAATTTGGGGAGGATACCTCATCTGAAACATCATCAAATTGACATGATACATGTATAACATAATCATAATAGTGCATAGACATATAACAAGTAAGTGCAGCAATGCAGAAACATCATTCTAGTTCGGGTCCAGTCATCAGTGCAAGGTCATATCAACAATGCATGATATGACCTTATGCATGACAACAACCGTTACTCCATTGTATACATTGCCACATGCGACCATCAACATGCATAAGAAATGCAAAATAAACTACACATATTCATAGACACATGTAGTCAAGCATGAGCGATTAATTCCTGTAATCAACCCACAAGACTGATACATGTAATAAAACCTACAAGAACATAGCCTAACATACAAGTATGTAAGTAGGTGACATAAAATGAATATGTAGGGGACATGTAACAATATGTAATGAGTAATATAGTCATGATGATGCATTCCAAAAAATCAATCATCAAATTCTCTATGACAACCTTACTTCAACCATAATCAATAATAAAGAAAATGTAACAAGCACATGGAATGCAAGTGAAAGAGACACACAAGCCACTGACATCCATGCACAACAAATACACATCATTTATCCATTTCAAGTGGTAAACCATGTTCTCATACCACTCTGTAACACCCCCTATCATATTTAACCAACTAACCATGTGAACTGGGTAAACATGTTACGAGAGGCTACTATGATTAGATTCAACCTCCTATGTGACCTTGAGGAAGTGGAATCAATGGAACACAACAACCAATCTTTACATTAGAAATAGAAGGCTCAAGAGACATGTTAGCCACTTAGACATCCTGTCCCTGGGTTCCATTGATGTTCTAGACATCTTAGGCTTCAGTCTCTCCCATGCTATAGGAAAGAGAGCCTCCAAAAACCCAAATTTGCTCTCACAAGCTTGTCTATTAGCATTCAGAGACTAAATTTCTTAATGTTGTTGCAGCGACCTTGGGATTTGAGCCAGTTTTTAGGCCTAAATCTTAGGTCGCTGTCCAGAATGGAGTGACAACTCGGGAACACTAAAGGAATAAGGAATCAAGGATGCAAAATAAATAATTTGAACAAGACCTTAATAAGACCCTTCTAGCCACGCGAGGCATTTTTCAAACATATCATCAACATGTAACCTATAAGTGTAAGGAACATAATTAAGTGTAGGGATCTCATATTTATCTGAGAATCGCTATGAACCATTGTTCCCTCATGTAATTTTTTTGATTATCATCTATTAGGCCATAGATACACTATAAATTCATTTACAAGTAAAAACATGCAGAGAGCCATACATACTTGTTTTCATAAAACATACATATAACCAACATAATAGGCATAGAAATATCATAAGCATATCATTCAAAAGGTCCACATATACATCAATACATTTACACATGAAAATAAAGGGTATCAATTTCTCATTAATGAATGCAATAGTCGAACTAGAGATGGCACTAGCACATTCCACCCAACCATAAAATGGCCAAACCAAATCTCTCTTCAGCCATTCACCCCCGTTCCATATTTCAAGAATGAATGTGGGACTCATAACCAAGGCATACCAAGGATAAACCACCTCACCTTCATGAATAGAAAATAGACTTTACCATAATATATCATTCATCACTAGGCCAACATAATGAACACATCATACCAGGATCTATCGTGATCTCCACTCGATCGATAAGCCAAACAAGAATGGATGCCACTAGATTTCTCCACCTACACTGTGAGAAATTTTCTTGTCTCCTAGTTTCTCACGATTTTCCGTTATCCTAACTCGGATCACTAGGCACTGAACTGAGGCCCACTCTCCAAGATTTACCACATGTCCTAAACCCATGATTACTAGGCCCAAAACAAAGCAAAACACCTCGTGGCTTTATCTTAAATCTTGGCATTCACTCACAAGGATTCCTAGGACCACTAAGGGAACATAATTCTAGCTTTACTACAACCCACAATATGGTGCATAGGTCACTAGGCAAGTCGCTTTACTATGATCCACAGTCCCATTCAAGGACCACTAGGCCATTTTCTCTATGATTTAGAGATCCACCCCACTAATATTTGAATCCAGTTGATAATCCTACTCAACCAGAACATGAGAACTCCATAACACCATGGCTATCTAGAAATGGAAAGGCTAGGCTGAAAACATTGTTACTTCTGGAAAAATCCGTGCCACAATAGCAAAGAACCATATGGAATACCATACATGCCAAATATAGAAAGGAAAATACATGAAAACCAATACCTATAATGAATCCTATTGTAGTGTCTTGATTTGACCTTTCCCTGCTTGATCTTTGCTTCCCCTTTGCTCCTTTGCCTTCCTTCCTCCAATGCCAAAATTCTCCAAAAGAGTGTAAGTGTCTAAGAGTGAGAGAGAGAGAATAATGAGAGAGATCCAAAACTCAACTAACAAAAGGTTACGAACTCATCCTCAAAACCCTTTTTATGAATGAGGTCTCTATTTTCTTCATTTTCCATTATTTTCCTTAAATTTCCCCCTCACATACAAATTCTGACCTTTCACCTCCTTTTTCTCCTAATTTCCATTATTTAAATAAATAAATGTGCTAAAAAATCGATTTTTCCTTTCCAAATGTTTAGCCATTTCCTTTTCCAATTTCCTTAGCCATAATAAACCAAATGAACACCTACTAGGATATCTTGCCCAACATTCAGATTGGAATAATTGTCCAATCAACCGTGGTTATTATTTCTACCTTTATTAACTTCTATTACATGGAATTTCCACTAGGGATGTTATAGTTCACATGATAACTCATGAACAATTTACATTGAATTACATTTGCATAGTCAATCTACATTAGTACAACACAATATCACAAATATGTCGGGTCATACTTGAATACATTAACCATAACCATTTACATAGGTCAATCCAAATTAGCATAAAACATAATAATATCAAGATGTTAAATGAAATAACCTTAATCATTGTTAGGTCCCTATATTACTAGTGTAACCCCTTATTGTTATTAGTACAACCCCCTTATTATATTGTTGTGCCCATGTAGTCCCCATATTGTTATTATTGTGCCCCATAGAAGCCCAATATTGTTATTATTGTGCCCTTACATTATTACTGTTATATCGACTCTAATTATATTATGACCCTTTAGACTCCTATATATAGAAAGGAGGCCTTGTCATTTGTATCATCTAAGAATTGTTCTTGTGTAATGTAAAGGAGGTTTCTCCCTAGAAGAGGCTTATTTCTAAGGCATTGATCTCTCTTTTCTATCTTTTTGTGAGATGGTTTCATAATAATCATCAAGTTAACTAACATATAACATACACAACTATGGATATAACAACAATTTACTATCCTACATGACTATCTTACACACGTTCATATGACTACACTTAACTAGCATCTATCATGCATGTAAACACAACAATAATAGAATGAAACATATATAAGTAACCCTAATTCTTATAAAAACCATTAAACACATGCATGCATGCCCAACATACAAATCTATATGATGATTTTCTCTTACCCCAAATTTGATTGCCATAACCTCTCTGATGGTGTGCACCTCTTGCTCTATCTCAATGAACACATTAGAATTGTAACCTACCAATAGCATCATCATGACATAATTGAATACAATGACTTCATGATGCCTTCCTGGCATACTACACATGCATAACCATAACTATGACAATGCATGGATAACAACATATAGACACTGACATCCATAACAAATGCATAACCGAAATGCACTCATGATGATCACGTCCAACAACAACACCATCAACTTCCACATGAAAAAGAAACTACAACAATGACCATCACCATGCACACATAGACAACCTTAATGCATGCATGAAAAACATATTCCTCTCATCTAGTCAAGTGATTTAATTTTCATGAGTTGGCCCATTATACTACAAATTTTACACTCAAGAAGTTTAAGAAGATTTTCTTAGGAGGAGCAGTGGGTGAGGCTTTGACATCTCGATTCGAGTTGGACTATTGCTTCATTGCATGCATGGTGTCATCAATGATGAGAAGTGCATGGTACTTGGAAAGTGGAGCTTCATTCCACATGACTAGTGACAAGGAGTTAATTAGTGACCTAGAGGAGAAATATCTCCATATGCATATGAAGATGGGTGACGGCGAGAGGTATAGTGCTTTTGGATTGGACACGATTACTTTTCAGAGGGAGAATGGGTCCCACTCACCTTGAAGAATGATATGTATGTGCCTGAGCTGAAGAATAATTTGTTATCTAGTGCCATGCTTAAGGATAGAGGTTATGATATGATCTTCTCGAAAGGAAAGGCATTCCTTTGACACAGAGCCACAGGTCAAGTAAAGAAGATAGGAATTCAGGTGAAGAATCTCTATAAGTTGGAGGTAAAGGATTATGGTGCTTTAAGAACAAAAGAATAGATGGTGCAATGCTGAGACATTGGCGACTTGTGACATAGGCGATTAGGTTACTTGCATCATGGGACTTTGAATATCATGTAGCAAACCTCCACTAGTTTTCCCAAAGGTACACTAGAGGAAGTTGATACATGCAAGGGGCGTACTTTGGGTAAATACACCAAGTGTTCCTTTCATGATAGAGATAGTCGAGAAGAGGCTATTCTAGAGAAATTCCATTTAGATGCACATGGACCATTCTCGATATTATCCATAGCCAAACATAGGTATTATGTTATATCTGTTGAAGGGTTTTCTAAAAAACGTGTGATATTTTTAATGTAGAAAAAGGATCAAACCTTCACAACTTTTTGTTAGTTTAAAGCATTGGTGGAGAAAGAGTTAGGCAAGAAGGCTAAAGCTCTAGGGAGTGATTACAATGGTGAGTATGTCTCAAATAAGATTAGGAACTTCTATGCAACAGAAGGGATTAAATGGGATTTGATGAAACCCCATAACCCTCAACAGAATGGGATGGATGAGAAGAAGAATAGAAGAATGGTAGGGGTAGTGAGGGTGATGTTGAATGATTAGGGTCTCCCACCAGACTTGTGGGTTAAGGCATGAAACACAACATCTTATCTTCAGAACCGTAGCTCGCATCACATACTTCGAATGAAGACACCAGAGGAGACTTATTCTGGTAAGAGGCCAGATGTTGGTCACTTTAGGATTTTTTGTTCATCGATATATTTCCATGTGACCAAATATGCACAAAAGAAGGTTGAACTGACATCAGAGTTGGGGTTATTTGTGTGTTACACTAGTACACTTCATAACTAATTGGTGTACTTTCGAACCAGCAGGATGATAGTTGTTTGTAGGGATGTCATATTTGATGCAAAGAAGGCCATGTGAGTGTCCCTTGAGAGGGGAGCTTTAGATACATGTAGAGGAGAATATTTTCTCCTAAGGTTGATGATCCTAAGATTGATGTTGAGAAGCCACATGTAGAGGATCTAGGAATGGAGACATCAACTCAAGCAAAGACTTCTATAGATCGAAGAAAGCACACCAGAGAGGCTAATAGATTATTTTCGAATGCTAGAGATAATGAAGGAGCACCCACATCATAGCACAAAAAGAGTAGGTCACGTGACAGGTACACTAGATAGATGGCTCTTATGAGTGGATGTGTTGTGACAGAGCCATCCTCCTTTGAGGAAGCAATGTAGCAGCTGATTTGGATTGATGCCATGCTGGAGGAGTATGAATCCATAGTTCGTAACGGTGTTTCGTATGTGGTTCTGAGACCATAGGATAAGTTCATGGTGATCTCCTATTGGCTTTATAAGGTAAAGGAAGCTACAGATAGTAGTGTGGAGAAGCATAAGGCTATATTTATGACCTATGGCTCTTCACAGGTTGAGGTGATTGACTATGATGCTACCTTTCTCTTATTGAAAGATACTGATCGATCAGATCTATATTGCCACTATTAGCGTAGATGGGTTGGAAAATACATTAGATGGATGTGAAGGCAACCTTCCTTAATGGAATGATTGGGGAAGAGGTGTGCATAGAGCAGCCCGAAGCTTTTGAAACTTTCAACCATGAGTTGCATGTGTGTTATCTCAAGAGAGCATTGTATGGGATAAAGGAAGCACCTCTTTCTTAGTACACTAGGAGAGATATCTACATCACTGGGTTGGGCTTCACAAAGAGTGAAGCATATGCAAACCTGTACCACATAGTGGTGGAAGGTAAATTGTTGATCATTGTACTTTATGTTGATGATCTAATACTAATAGGTGATGATAACTTGATCAAACCATGCAAGGAGGACCTTGCAAGAGAGCTTCAAATGAATGAATTGGGGCTCATGCATTACTTTCTAGGCATGGGAGTATCATAGGGTTATGGAGAGTTGTTCGTACCTCAAGGAAAGTATGCCAACAAGATACTCAGGAGGTTCCACATGGAGAGTTGCAAGCTTATGGGGACTTCTCTAAATGGTAACTCGACGAAGAAGGATGCTACCTCGGGAGAGGTAGTGGAAGCTATTATTTGCAAGAAACTTGTGGGTTCACTCATGTACCTAGTGAAAACATGAACATATTTATGGTATGTAGTTAACTAATCGAGTCAAGTGATGGTTAAGCCTACCAAGTTGTATTGGAAGGCAGTAAATCATGTATTGAGGTACCTTAGGGGCACTACTTAGTACAAATTATGGTACACATGGATATAGGGAGTGAAGCTTCAAGGATTCATAGATGCACATTGGGTCGGGACTCCATCCGACTATAAAACCACACTAGGAGGGATTTTCAATATGGGGTCAACAACATTTTCTCGGTACAACAAGAAACAAAGATCGGTTGCACTCATTTCGGCGAAGGCAGAGTATATTACGTCGAGTCAAGAAACATGTAAGGCCATCTAGATGAGGAAGGTCTTGGATGGTTTGTTTGGTCAGCAGATGTATCTAACAATGATTTACTACGATAATGAGAGTTGTATCAAACTCTTTGAAAATCCAATTTTCCATGATGGGTACAAGCACATTGATATTCGATATCATCATCTACAAGATTATGTATTGAGGTGGATCATGTTGTTAGAGTACATTCCCATGCAGGAGAAAGATGTTGACTTTTTTAAAAGGGAATTGTTGATATGTAAATTTGACTTTCATAGAGATAGGATCGGGGTAGCAGATAATCCCTTTCTTGTTGAGAGGGAGTGTTGAGAAATGCCAACAAGAAGTTCTAGTTTAATTTGTCCTTGAATTAAACTGTGTATTAAAATCAAATTCTATTCTCATAGCAACTTGTAAATAGTTAATTAAGTTTAATTAACTTAATTATCTTACTAAATTTGAGTTGAAAGTATTTTGGAAGTCATGTGTATGTTTTACCTATATTTTAGGGGTTCAATATGAGTTTAGATTGAGTTGTAATTAGATAACTCAATTTTCTAAGTTATAGTTAGTTAAGCTAGTTCTAACTAATTTTTGAACTAGTAGAGGATTAGAAATCACTTAGTGCACTAGTTCTTCCACAAGTGCTACTCCAAATAACTGAAGATTCTCTCATTGGAAGTTCATGCATGCCAGTTATGAGAACTACCTAGTTGCGACTAGCAGGGAAAGTGTACTATGAGTTGTGTTATTTACTAAGTTATAAATATCATGCATATAATGAGGAAGAGGACTTAATTAGGATTTCTTATTTTGGAAGAACAAATTCCCTTTAAATATGGGTTATTGATCCTAGGAATTAAGAAAGGAAATAGGAGCTTGGTAGGCAGTAGAAATTGGCTAAGTATTGGGTAATAGTAGGCTTGTGATGCAAAGGGTGGATAATATTTGTGTGGAATTGTTCTAGTGAGAACAAGCTCTGTATCTTCACTCATATTTCTAATTTAATACAAGACATATAGGAGGGGTTTTGAGCAGTGGATTTCCCCAGGAAATCTTATTTTGCTATGTTCTATTGATTTTTCTTCTTCTTGGTGATATTGTTTTCATCAATCCATTGGGTTATGTTAGTTGAAACTAGAAGTACATTCTTGTCTTGTGCTTTCATAAATTTCATGAGATTGTGAATCTATAGCAAAATATACACAATATTTGTGAAAATGAGTTTTTCCCATGATGCAGACATGTTTCGCGCTCATTTCCACTCTTTCACACACCATTACACAAGTGTCAGCATCATCCTCATAAAGTCTATCGTCAGGATCGCTCTCGTCGTAAGCTTCCAAAATGGTTATTTCATTAAGCAAAGTATTTTTTCATATGTTTTGGATGATCTATGTTGCATCATTAGGTGTACACACGTGTGGTCACAGTAAAGTTCTGTCACTATTCATATCAGTTCCACTAATACCACACTTAGCCAAATTATGGAGGACTCCTAGAAACCTATTCTCATTCGGCCTTCCTAAACTGGGCACTTCACATCTCCAACCCTCGAGATTTTTCCTTTCCTATTGAAAATCCACAATGTCCATAAAACCCAACATCCCTTGACATCAGAAATTGTGCAAAGGTTAGCTTCGGTGAGCTTCTCTCAGGAAATTCTCACTACCCTTAAGAACTACATAAATGCTTCTACTAAGCCTCCCTACTACCCAATCCCCCATGCCTTTGAAATCTGTACAGATTTGTCCTACAGGGCCTCACAGTGCAACATCCACTGCTTTCTTGAATTTCACAATTATGACCCTCAGTAGGCACTTCGTAAAACTTTCCCTTAGTGGGCATTGTGTAGTCTTATCCCTCAATCTAGCCCAGTCACTAATCCTTCTCCTCCATGCCCTTATACCAATTCTAGCTCAGTATGTGAATTATCATGTAACATCTTAGACTAAGGGTTTATTAAACTAATGGTGACTTTTCATTAGTGGATTAAAGATACATGATTTCTACTAGGTTATGGAAATATGGTTAACATGGACATTAAGAAGGAGGGAGATCTATATGATACTCAAAGAGACGAGGAGAAAATACAATCATCAGATAGGAAGACCAACGAATCCTGAGGTATGACAAAAAATCAAAGATCATGAAAACTCCATATAAAAGCAAAGAACATCTCATAAATTTTAAATATACCTCTTAGTGTAGTAATAATGCTTATCATTGGAATATCATTTCTTATTTAATGAGATGTATGGTTGCAAACACTAAATGGCATTTCATGTGTTTTCAATAAGTGTTTGGCTTCCTTTTGTATGTTGCTCTAATTGTCATCTTTTGTAATGTTTGACTAATATGTAATGTTGCAACCATTTTCTAGTGCTTTCAAAGGTTGGTATTTATGTATAAGATTTTTCTTAGTCATGTAAACACCTTTCACACTCACACACAAATTCTTGAGCACTATCAGATAAGTGTCCTCACAGTCATCCTAAATTTTATCTCAAGTGTCGCACTTGACACTTCTTATCATGAGATGGTCACACAAAGGATAATTCTTTGTTTTTTCCCTAGTGGTCTATGTTGTCATTTCATGTAATTATGATAAGTGTGTGATCACATTTCAGGTTCATCACAAGTCTGCCTTGCTATCGCACTTAGAAATTTTTATGAAAATTCTTCCCAACTAGGCATCACAACTGCGCTGGACCCTCACTGAATTGCATACTGCACACTCTCATCCTTCAGTGTTGAGACCTCATTACCTGGGACTATGTAGTACATAGTCATTATCCTCTAGGGTTGTTGCACTATGCAATTAAAAATCTCAGCAACCTTCCCTGACCCCTAGAATTACATAGCATTTCCCACAACTCTAACTTGAATTGTGAACTTCACACTGTCAGTCCTCAAGATTTTCTCCTTTCCTGCTACAACCTGAAAATGCACAAACAACCCTACCTTTTTTGGCCTTTAGAACTTCATAGAGGTGTCTCACAATGTCCTCCATCAGCTCGATCTCACTCCCGTCAAGAAGTGCGTACATTTTTTTCTCCAAACCTATCTATTGTCTAGTCTTCCTTTCCTTTGAAAAATACCCAAAATGACCCCTCATGGCCTCATCCCACATCAACCATTACTACTTTGAACTACAAAATTCT
>APFE031736933.1:0-18574 GCA_000404065.3 Pinus taeda
TTCGTGGAGAAGCCTGCACTACTCCCTCTTCATCACCCAATGGAGGTGAAATCAGTGGGCTATACTCAAGACCTTTTCTTCCTTCATTTTTGTAAGTCTTTCCACTTCACGTAGCTCCAAACATCAAGGTTGCTCCATAACCCATTTTTCTCACAATAACATCTTAATCTAGGTATTCAAAGACTTCAAGTACTTAGCTTGGGAACCTTTGAAAAGGCATCACTCCACCTCATTGTAACTAACCAAGGTAAAGATCGCGAATTCAATCACAAATCCTCCTATGACATGATCGATAGCATAGGCGATCTTATCCTCAAAGGCTTCTAGTCTCTATACCAACTTCAGGGTCTAGACAATAGGACCGTCAAGTCTCCACCTTCCTTAACTATCCACTAGCTTTGCGATCCACTCGTATAACTCAACTAGAAAGGAATAGAAAAATATCTCGTGGATTTCTATATATAAGTATCAGTCCAATCACTGTTCCTTTGTCAATCGCAGATTTTTGTTCTCCTGCATTGCAAATTTGTGGGTCTTCCTATCAAACCAGTCTTTGATCTCTTTCTTAGTTGGATTCCAATGATATGACATCGTTCATGTCTTATGCAGATTTCGGTCTCGACAACAAAACCATTTGTTGGCTATATGGGGCCTAACCTAGGTTTAGTGTTAGTTAGCCAAACAAATCCCTACACTACTAGCCCTTTTGACATCAGCCTGTTGAGCGCAGACCGAAGTCTCACCAGAAACAATATGGGGAGATGCTAGAACTAAGTTTTTGCACCTTGAGATGGTGGTGATGTTGGTTTATACACTATGTTCGCACTTTCACGCAAGTCACTAAGATGTAGGGCTTTGTCAGTCTAGCCCTTTATTCCACCCTTCGGTACCTTTGTGAAGGAGTATGATTGACCTTCGTGCAACCCTAACCTGCGGTCCAGGTACTTTTGCATTGCTATGACAATGTATTTTACAAGTTCCCAAGTTATCTTAAGTGTTTTACTTATCTTACTAAACAATCACAGTTAGCACTGCATAGTGTGATATTCTTACTTGCATTCATTTAGCCAATCTAATCACATATATTCGTGAATTACATAAAAATTGTAAATTAAACCCAAAACACAATATAACCAGATGCATTAATAGGAAATAAAGACACATAATTTGTAGAATACTTCTCTTTATTGATATCTCTACATTATTACAGACTCTATCTGCCCTGTGCACACAACTACAGGGGTTCGCGCACTCATCTATGGACTTCCACCCAAGGCCATTGTGCACTCAGCTGTAGAGCCTCTACCTACGCTAAGACCTAAAACTTAGACTTCTCCACCAAGACTCCAAGACATGTCTTCTTAACTTAACTACCTAGAGGTTACTTAGCTCTTTTTTATAAAATGCCATGGTCCATGGACCATGGGTAGATCTTTACAAATAACTTTAAACTTTACAAAATAAGGGCGACCAATGCTTCATGACTCATGACACCTTCGTGCTCCACGACCACAAAATTTGGAGACTTTACAACCTTATTACAAAACTTGTCCCAAAACTGTCCTTGGGGGATCCCATTCCCAACACCTATTCAGGACATCGATGAACAATACATCTTTTTGATGCATTATTGTGTGTAATTGATAGAACTTTATTTTCTCTGCCAAAAAGTCATATGGAATTATGTTTCTGTTGATCTTTTGGCTTTCGAAGATGAGAGAGTCTCTTACTAGGTTTGCCTTGTAAAGATCATCAGAGAATATCATGTCAACGTTACCAAAGTATGAAGTTGTCATGTGTAATATTTGTTAGAGTCGCTTATCAATTTGGTATAGCATTGTTGTACCAGCAAGTAATGCCTCATCTATGAGAAGTACACATATTTGTTGGAAATGCTTCGATAATGTGTCTAGTTTTTTGTTGTTTAATGAAGATAAATCTACTTTGCTAAAGGGCAAATAGAATACATAATGCAATGTCACACCACCAGCATTGAAAGTGGCTTTCTGCGTGTATGCAGTTATTATTCATTTTAGTTGTGATGGGTTATAAGGCAATGCCTCATTATGTGTGCATACTAAGGACTCAAAAATTGTCGTAGTTATGTGTGTATTTTCTGTTCCTGCACCTCCTATTAATAACAAATAGATCAGTTCATTTGGTGTAAACAATTTTGTTGTTACAACATTAGTGAGTATTCTTGCTTGTTTTGTGTTTAATTATCACCTAAACTCATAGTACTCTATGTCTTCAAGTATATTTCGTTTTTTGACAATTTCATATGGCCTTGTAGATCGTAGAGAAAACTTCGTTGTATCCTGGAAATGTTCCAAATCATTTTGGAAGTCATAGTTTTTGTATTTGTCATCTATCGAGTTGTCAAATGTCGTAGTTTCTATTTCATTTAATTTCAAACTGTCTATGTTGAATATTTTTCCAGTTTATATTTATGTTGCATGCATTGCATCATCTATGTCACCCCACATAGCTATTGTAATAAATTGGAACTTTTGTTCATTTTCCTTCATTGTTTCTTTGAATGCAAGATATGCAAATTGCCAAGTTGTGTGATGTTTCTTAATCATAATTTCATTTACTCGATAGGGATAGTATAACATTAGTTGTTCTCTATAGTAATTTTCAATGTCCTTGTATTTGTTATATCTCACACAGGGAATGACATATTGTCTTCTTGATTTTATTTGTTTTTGTCCTTTCTTTGTATAACTAGATGCACATTCTACTAAACATACAAGTTTAATAGCTATAGGTTGTAGAATATGGTAGTCAATGATTGATGGGCACATTATGTCTTCTAAGTCATCTACTTCCTTTTGCAAGTCTTTTTTTCTTTTAAGAACAAATTCACATTCATCTATAGGATATGTGTTGATGAAAACACACTTTCGTGAACTATAGTTTAGTGGAAGCGATAACACAATATGCACTGCTTGTTGCGTAGAAATTTCTTTCAAATTGACCAATGCTTTCCATAGAGAACTAATTGTATTCATGATATCAGATTTTTTTCTGAGATAATATTCATATATGTTCCTAAATGTTCTTGTAAGTGCCTTATCTTCTTTTGTCATATAATAACTGTAGTACATTGTAGGTGCATATGAATCAAATACGAATTGGGAGTCAGTGTTTGCAATCCAAATTCCTGGAATGTGTTGTGCAAAGTTATTCATCCAGGTGTCAAATAGGTTTCTTTGCAATAATATAGTTGTTCGATTTAGCGTACATTGGATGGCATGTATGTATTCATCATGTACTAGTCTAAGGCTATCGAAGAATCTATCAAACCTATCATTTTCATTTTATCTTGTACTATTTATTGCCTCAAAGATTATCTTCACATGTACTTTTGTTTTATCACTATCAAATTCAAGAGGCTTAAGTATTTTTGTTCCCTTCATTGCTGGTATTGGGAAATTAAATCTGCAATAAGAATTTTTATGCTTCCTACAACTTTTTGTGTGACAATGGTGTTGTCGGGCTCTAAGTTATTTTGCAATGAGCAATGAATTAGTTGACAAGTATTTATCAACAAATTTTTTTATTTCAATGTTTGTATTTTGAACATAGATTGGTCCAGATTTTATCCAAAATATGATGTGTTCATGTTCACTTCCCTAATTTTGGAATTGTTACATAGAAGTAGTCATTGAGCTCTCCACAATACTTGGGGTCATGAGATATCAATTGATGTAGTACATCTCTCCTAGAGCTATGGTAACGTACACAAGTAACAGGGTCATTTCTTATTAATGAGCAAGGCTCATTTTGTCTAGTTCATTTGTGCTTGGTTTTCTACTGTTTTGTTTTATGTGTCTCAATGCACTCATTAGAGGATCCCAAAGATGCTCTGAACTATTAAAGGAAACCAAGAAAGTGGGTAGGCCATGTTGTTGAATCATTTCATAGATTTTGTTGCGCATTTACTGCTGGTAGTCAGGTGAAGTGTGAATTGTTTTTAAGTCCATGTACCCAATTTTAGACTTTAAAATGCAGTCTAGATTTGGTTTTGACTTACCATCTTTCGCGACTAGTTTTCTACCCTTTAATAGCCTTTTATAATTCTAATCCACATTATATTGAATACCTAATCTATGATAATGTGAATTTCCTTATAGAAGATGATAGTTGTATGATAAGCAAAATTGTGGTTTTTATGAAGGAATTCCCACTGACAAATCTTTTGACACATAAATTTTTGGAGATATCACTTGGGCATTTGTTGCCATAGAAAAGTGATGGAAAACTCATCTCTTCTGAGTACTTATCTTTCAAAATCCCTAACAGCATGTAACCTTCAACAAGTGAAATATTAATTTGTTTATTTACATGGTCATGGATAGTATGTGAATCAATGAATCCATGAACCAATGTGTTTGTCATCGGTTCATCATTTTCTTTCTTATCATGTTCGTTATCTTCAACTTCACTTGAAATTTCATATGCTTCTTGGTTTTGTAGGAATGCTACCTTCTAATTTCCATTTATGGTAGCATTCTCCAGCTTGTAAAGAATTATTTTGCACAATTTTTTTAATGCTTTCTTTACTTTGTGAACCGGAACTTAGCCAAATCCATAAGCAATTTTGAATCTTAAACTCTTTTTGACAACAACGACCACTCTACTAGTGTCTTTTATAGTTCGAGGTAATGGAGATTGAAGTCTAGAATGTTAGTGGGGACATTAATGACCCCTCCAATTAAGCTTAGTTGGGTCTTTTCATGTCGATGGCCCATTTCCTTTATTTTCAAGAAGGGAAATCTTAATGCAACTACTCTTTCTTCTAGTTTAGTGAATTTTGTGAGTGTCCTAGCATCGTTGTTTCTTATTATCTGTTTAGGAACTACATATTTAGGGATTGTATCATCTTCAAATACTTTTTTTCAATGTTTACAAATATAGGAATTTGCAACACTAGGTTTGACATTCTTGAAACTAGTTGATAGTTTCATAATCTTATTTCTTGTGTCGTTTGATTTACTTGTTTCACCATGAAAATGTCTCTTTTGAAAAAAATTCTTTCACATGATGAACAATCGAAAATAGGTGTGTTAGTTATTTTTTTTTAATATTTATGTTCAAACTTTGACAATTTTGCTTGTTTGTTCATTGATATTGATTGAAACAATGGATCATATTTTCTTGATCTCTTTGTATGTCTTGAAAGGTCCTTTGATGTTGTTGCAGATGCATCAAATTCCAAATTTTCTATGACTATGTCTTGTTTCATTATTGTTGTGTTGTATGAAGGTTTTATTTTCTACGTTTTCAGTTTTTTCTGAATAACGCCTTTAAGAAAATGTAGAGATAACCTTTTTGTATGTTTGCTTGAAGCACAAGAAGTTACAATTTCCCTTTGTGCTATGTTTCTAATGTGTTTTTCCAAGAGTCCAAGTGAATGAAATATCATTGTGTCACTAACATGTTCTAGGTTTTCTAGAACTACTTCTTGTTTCATTGTGATTTTGTTATATCCAAGGCCCACTTTTTGCCTTTTCAAATTTTTTCGAGAAATGTCCTTAATCACATGCAAAGATAAACTTCTCTTGTGCTTGTTTAAGTCATAAGATGGTTTTAATTGACTTCCGACAAGTTGACATTTTGTCTGAGGTTGTGTTTTAGTATTGTTATTTGAAGAATGTGTTGAATGAAACATCACAATGTCCTCAACATTTGTCTCGATTGCTGCATCAGATGTTTCAACCTCAGCATGAGATATATTTATTTCACTTGTATCTTTTTTACTTCGAAGAAGACATGTTTCTATGTTATCTTATTTACTGGATAAGTTCATTTGTTCATATGAGGTGTTGCTTTGTTACTGGAAGGTACAATCCATTGTAGAGTCTGGCCTACGAACCAAAGGTTAAAAGTGCCCATTCAGAGCATCCTCGTCATGGAATAATATGTCATGAGTATTCGTCACAACACTTGAATTAAAGTGTAAATAAATTCTCATGTTCGTTTTGGACCAAACCCTAATTGGACTTTTTAGCCAATTTGGTAGCCAATGGATACATAAAATATCACTCCATAGACCTCTAGATTCTAGCAGTATATTAGTTGACGTCGATCTAGACATTTTGTCTAAATACAATTCATGGCTGCTAATGTTGTACATTTCTTTTAGTGACTCTTTATGCAGTTCATGTTTGTAAGACAAAATTTCTTCTCTATCTTGTTTTTATAGAAAGTTTCTAAAATACTCTATTATTCCTTTTCTTAGCTCTATTGATGTGTATCTAAAACCTAGTAAAGTTATAAACTATCGAATGAACAGTCTCCAATTAGATATAAGAAATCATTCACGTAAAATAAATGATTCTCTTCCAAGACTAATTCCACTTTGTAGTTTTCAAATAAAGGAGACATGATGACCACTAATTGTTCAATGCAATTATATGTTTAGTAATGCAATGCAATTATAAGTCACAACATCATAACAACAAGTTAAACAATGAAACTCAATGTAGAACAAGAATTAATTGTTGTGTACCTTTCAGACTGCAAGTGGAAATGTCTACTCAACTGCTCAAATTTCCAATGAGAGCTTTAACAAAACTCGATTTAGAACAAGAAGTAATTGTTGTGTACCTTTGGAAGTGAAAATTTGTACTGAGCTATTCAGATTGCCAATGTGGACATCTAGTGAACAGGTTCAGTAAAAGACATTCAAGAAAAAAGGTATTGATGATTAGTGCATAAATTGATGATTAGTGTGCTAGACTAATGAAATAGTGAATTGCTTTAAATATGTAATTAATGAGAACTATTCTAACATGATATTTCTAAGGAAACATGTGCTACATAATTCAACACAATAACCAAAGAACTCCCTTATAAAGAAAGATGCATAATTCTTGATGTAAATTGAAGCTCCTATAGCTAAATGAAATACTAGCTAATATGACCTAAGCGATCACCACCTAAACCAATCCTAAGCATCCTATAGTGCACTAATTAGTAAATAATCATCATATTGATAGGTTTTTCATATTGCAAACAATAATAGTTATGGTCGACCACTGAAAGGAGTGTCCATAGCGTTGAGAAAGTGACTGGTTTTTCTAATTCTGGGCTGGCATTTGTGAATCTCATTGAACCTTGTAGATCACCAAGGGCGATGTTTAGGCTTTAGGGTGGTAGTTTAACCATACAGTTGCTAAGGACTTAACTTAGACTATACAACTACTATTCGGGTATAAAGGGGATGGAATAAGCCCGAGTTAAACCAGTATAAGAAAGGTTGTAGAGAGAGAATCAATCAATTAGACCAAGTGTATGAAAGGTTATTGTTTAGGCCAAATGTTAGGGCATTAGAGATAGGTTATTGCATAGATTGGATCACAATAATACCCGAAAAAATGTCAAAACCACTAGCTAAGCATTTTCCTATAATTTACAGTAATGGGAATCCAAAACCTTGAACGGTCAATTCCAAAAGGAAATGCAGTGCACAGGTTAAAGCTACCTGTGGCATTGGGATGTATAGGGTTTTCCTTTCTGTATACACAATCCATGTAAGATTTCATTGAGGGAAGAAAATTTGATATAAGGAAGGAAACACTTACTAGGGCATCACATCAATATGGTAATTGTATTGAGGTCCATACTGTAAGTGACAATACTTATAACTCATTTATGCAAATGAGAGGGGGCAAAAATAATAGAGTAATTATGAAACATGAAATATAAAGAAAAACATGAATCGTTAATTCAATGAAGCATTATTACCTTAAGTCAAGTATTAATGAAAACTAGAATTCAAACCTTATTTCAAGTATGAATTCCATCCATCAGTAAGCCCGGACACATAGTATAATAACAAATGAAAGCAAGCAAGCTCTAACTTCTCGCTATTGAATTCGAGTTGTCATTATCAAGGAAGCTCTGAATTCATAGTTCAATTGTTCACTATGCATTAGGTGAATGAAATAGTACTAAAGAAAATGCATGCAAGGGAACAGATGCCACTCAACAAGCTATAATATTGTAAGTGACAGAATACTTATAATTCATTTTTGCAAGCAATAATGAGAACAAGAAATATCATACAAGAATTGGAAGAACAAATTTCTCTTCCTGTTGCTTTTTGCCTCAACCAAAGGAGACAATCAAGCTACTTCTTGCCTCAATCAAATGTGAAGAACACAAGAGATCATGGTGTACCTAACTTTATTGCAATCATGGAAAGTAGAAAATAGAGAGAAGATGCTGCTTTTTCTCGGCTCTTATAATTGTTTCCACTTTGACTCGCTACTATAACTAAATCTATATTCGAAGATAGGAGATTGAGAGCTTCTCTTCTTAAAAAAAAAAGAGTTAGACCATGGGTGAAGGAGAAACCCTATTAAGCCATGTCTTCTTTGGAGTCCTAATCTGAGCCTATAGAATTTTGACCTTAATTAGAGGTCGAACATATTTACATAGTAACACTTAACCTCATACATGTATCTCCATATTTTATTACACATAATTGAACCCATCCTATATAGTATGGAAACAATGATCTTCTGAAATTTTTGAAATCTCATAATGGGGATTTTTCAATAGGCCTCCCCACCATAAACATCTCCTCAAGAGCACCTGAAAAGGGACCTCCCAAGAGGAAGCATAGAGAATAAATAGGACGGATGCCCTATAGTATTTATTGGCCTAGGTACCTTGGAATATAGGAAGGAAAGCACAATTTCCGTTAGGTCCAATTAGTCGTAACTAAGCTAGATGATAACCACGTCACTCGGTAATAAAACCTAATTGGCCATCCTTCATTGTGTAACCATCGTATCATATCATAATAAAGTGATAGATGCCTTGTCTCTGATATATTAGGGCTCATGTGGAACCCAACCCTCTAGGGCCTTATCCACATTAAATGGCTTAAAACAAACAATTGAGAAGACCCCGTGAAGATATTGAAAAGCTCCAAATTTTAGGGGATTGATTACTCATCAAAGCTACTTGTTTTGGTACTGGTTTTCAAGGGCATCATTATGTTTCGGTAGGGCCTAGCTATTTCGCTAGCTCATGATCAAAGTTTCCCAAAAATTGGCTTGGTTCCAGGATGTAGAATCCATGTTGAACCATCACTTAGCAGGGTAATAAATATGCAAAAAAACAGTGAGGAAAGTATCCAAAATGCCAATGTCTCTAGAGATCCTAGCCATGAACAAAAAGAACAGGTCGAGGCTTGGTTCCAGGATGTAGAATCCATGTTGAACCATCACTTAGTAGGGTAATAAATATGAAAAAGAGCAATGAGGAAAGTCTTCAAAATGCTAATGTCTCTAGAGATCTTGGCCATGAACAAAAAGAGCAAGTCAAGGGTTAAGAGCAATAACCAAAAAATTTGGATTCCATTTAGCCAAAATGATAATAAGTAGGGCCTCAAAATCTAGAGAAACTTCACCCTCAGAGATTGGGTTTTCCATTCAGCCAAAATGATAATAAGTAGGGCCTCAAAAAGGAGAGAAACTCTGCCCTGAGAGATTGGGTTTCATGAGCTTTCGGGTCAGTCATTAAAGGGTTTGTCTCCAGTGCTGCATTAAACCTTGCTTGCAGCACTGTCAGGGTATTACATATCGATGCACTAGGTGGGAGAGGTTGCAAGCCATTGTTGGGTACACAAACAAAAATAGTAACAAAAGGCCCTTTTCACTATAGCTATTAGGTATTCGTTACATAAGGCATGGCAACGCTCAGGTTCTAGGCACCCTCTGGCTAGGGAAAAACCATAAGGCTTTGAAAGAAGATACGACATTCCTATTCGAGCGTGAAAGAAAAAGAAATAGAGTGGCTGGTCAACAATTCCTAGGGAAATCATGTATTTAGATTTTAATCAGTGATGATTTTACTTACTTGACATACACCAACAAAGTTATACTAAAGCAAAAACAAAAGTGGAAGCGCTCAAGTCACTACTTATTGATTTTCAGCTGATAGAACTTTATGGACATCAAACTTATTATATAACAACAACAATAGCTTACATGTACCACATGTATCACGACTCTGCATCGATAATGCTGAATCGAACGAAATGTGTTCACAATAAATTATTAGCAAGGAACATGTATAAATAATCTGATTTGCGTTAACCTCCATCAAATCAGCCTAACCAGTTTAAGCAACACATATGTCATAGGTTCCCAAACATATGTCATATTATCTCACTATTCAATTATGATAATAAGCCCCGCTGCTCCACTTTCTATTCCTTTGCTTGTCCTTGCTTCCACAGATAAAAAATCCTGCTCCACCTCTTTCACCTTTTATGTATTTATTGGCATATGAAATATTGATGGGTGGAATGGAAAGGCTGGCAGTGCCATAAATCAAGCGATCTTTCCCCTTCCTACAGGAACTAAATAAACCCAGGCTTATATGGATGGAAGGGGAGCCGGGGTGTTCTAAAATGTAATTTTGCATGCTCCTAGATGTCCTCAGTATGAGAGGCGATAGAAGGTTCCTCTTCTGCTTAGATAGAATAATTACTGCCTGAAGGCATAAAAGAGAGACATGTATCACAAAATAACAACGAGTTCAACAATAGACTACAAGGAATATCCCTTACTAATGAATGAACATCTATGGGCAGATCCAATTATGATGGAGGCCAAAGATAGGGAAAATCACAGCTCACCAACAACAGTCTAGTCCTAATAGCCAGAAGTTTTTGAACCACACCTGACTATGTTGACTCACCATGTCAATTCGGTGATGTTGAGACGCGCCTTCGTGTTGAAGGAGCAAAGATAGCAAGAGGAGCATGTGGTTTAGTACCAGATTCTATCAATTACTCTCATCCAACACCACTTCTACACATTCCATGGCCAACCCCCTTTGACTGTCCCAAAGTTTCCTTCGCGCAGATCCTTAACCAACAACAATAGTTTCAATTTAATTACCTTACAAAATAAGGTGTAGCAGTTGGTCCTCTATACCTTCCTACGCTGCCTATGCCTTCTTGTTCTTTAAGGAAAAGAGTTAGGTCAATACGAACCATCCGAATCTAACTAACCTTAACTTGCCTTAGGGTTCTTCCTTACTGAAGATCATGTAGTATGGGTGTGCCATCCCTGTGATTAGGCCCCTCCCTGTGTAAACCTCTTGGTTTGGAGGGTAATGAGGGTTCGGGGATCGTCTATCGTGAATCGGTACCTCCTTTCTAAGCCTGATGTCCTCTCAGTTGGCATTGACCGGTGGGAATGAAGAGTTTGACAGTTTGTGATTGAGTCTCAGATGGCCCAAAATGTCGATTGAGTCTCAGCAAGAATCCCAGAGCATCCATCCACCTAGATCTGAATGCATACATACACCTATAATCTTGTAGGCACTCCATACAACTACCTGAGACATGGAAAATAAACCAAATAAACCTTAATAAGCTCCATACAACTACCTGCAACCATGGAAACTCAAATTAATGTTAACATTAGTTTCTGAGTGCAAAATATTTCAAAAAAATGAACTGCCTAAACCGATAATATCATATAGTCGAGCCTCTTCTCCCTTGACAAGAGGCCAAATAAGATGATGAAGTGGAATGAGAAGGGATTGATCTCAAAATAACAAACATGAAAGAGAAAAACTTCGGAAACATGAAGACCAACTAATGTAAAATGCATCAAACTGATTACTATAGTCCCATGGTAAGGACTAATAATGAAGAAGATGATAATGAATTTAATACTTGTGATTTGTATGAGTGATGGTTTTATAATTTAAATTTTGAACAATGAAATTTAGTAAGAAAGTAATGATTGGTTTCATGATGAATATCTATATTTGATTGAAAGTTTAATATTTTAATTTTTATTAAAATAAATTTCAAGGTAATATAAATAGTTAGATAATTAATATGATAATTTTATTATATTTTAGTTAGTTAAAAATTTGATTGTAATATATTTTTATGAAAATAAAATGATTGAATTGTAAAAGTAAGAAATATTTTAAGAAAATTGATTGGATATTAATTTCCAAAAAGAAAGTAATTTATAGAAACAATTCTTCGAAGGCCATGAGGATGGCAAGAAAGAGAAATAATGGAGAAACGTTATATACTAGTATAGCCATCAAAACATTTACATCATGATACATATCACATTATTAAGATTAAAAAAACATAAAAATTAACTAATTATTGTTATATTTGTTATTATTTATTATTATTATTATTTTATTATTTATTATTATTATTATTATTATTGCACACAGGAATTGGTGACATGGTGTTTTCTTGATGCACTATGTGGTGAACATTTCATTCAGTTCTTTGTGAGAAAAAATCTCGTCATACTAGGGGATGGTGTGGCTGAGACCAAGTGTAATCTTAGGTGATTTTGAAAACATAGATTCCTAGGGTCTCAAGTACTCTTACTTAATAAACAAAATAATAATAATATTATTATTATTATTATTAATTAAAATAATAATAATATAATGAGTTAAACATATATGTACATTTACAAAAAAACACAAAACAATATTCTTAACCATGAAGATTCACCCCCACTTTAACATAGATATTTTTAATTGGTAAATGTGGTTTGTTACACTACCATGATTTAGTAATACCACACACCCATAAACTATAACCATGTTCATATGATTTTTTTTAATAAATTATCTTATCCGCCTAATAATTATTAATAATTAAATTAACATTTTGCAAGATGTAACCCCTAGGGGTAGCTCAATTGGCAAGTTCCATGATAATGAAGTGCTATGTACTAAGAGAATGAAGGTTCAAATGCCCTTGACTTACCCATGTCTCTAAAAGGGGCATAAGTAGGCACAGGTTATCAAGAATCCCTATTCCAAAATAGACAAACCTATGGGTGTATCATGGTTCTAAACCATGGATATTCACCCCCACTACCATGGCTTACTAATGAAAAATGCTAAAAAAACTATAACCCTTGTCCATATGAGATTTATTTTAATCAATTACTTTAATTAAAAGAGTAAAAATGGTCTAAGTACTTTTAAGACAAATATAAACTTTTGATATGTGACTACGAGTAAGGATACACTGGAATCATTATTAGAAAATAGATAAACCCATCAACGTATCAAGATATTTAACCATGGAGATTCAACCCCACTACCATGGCTTACTAATACCAAATACCAAAAAATCTACTACTCATGTCCATATGATATTTGTTTTAATAAATTAATTTAATTAAAAGAGTAAAAATGGTATACTTACTTTTAAGACAAATCTAATCTTTTGATGTCTCACTACTTGTAAGGATATTACATAGTGAACGGTGGAGGTTAAATCCCTACCTTCCACCTGATAATTTTTTATAATTAAATTAATCTTCTTGAACCCTTATTCTAAAATAAGCATGCCTATTGACATAATTACAAAAAATGATAACATGGGCCACTACAAAATTTGTCAAGTCTCAAACAATGAAATAATTATATTGTTAAAGATAAAATTTAACATAAGTGACACAAGTGAGAATAAAGTTAAATTTATAATACAATTTATCTTTTAAATGATGATGATGATGACAATGATAGTTTTAATTTAAAAAAATGTAAATAGATAATATTCAATAATATAGCAAGGAGACATAAAATTTAATAGTAATTTATATTAGCTTTAAAATAATATTTATTAAGTTTTAAAATGATCGAATCTTGTATACTTCAAAGACAATCTTGGTGTGATGCATAATGTATCCTTCGTTGAGAAGGAGTTTTGATTTTTTTGTAGCCTCAAGTAGACATTCTCCCATGGGGTCATGTCAATTTGACTCTTGGGGGAATGGTACATTGAACCAAGGAAGCCATGATGATTTGGTCAAGGGTGAATGACCCAGTGGCCGAGATGTCCCATGGGGTCATGCTGATTTGACAGGGGAGATTGATACATTTAACCATGGGGCCATGCTAATTTGTCTAGGCGTAAATGGCCCATGATACTCACATTTCTAGCTTTAGCGTGGAGTGATCTATTTTATAAAGTTGGTTTGAATTATTTATATAAAGGGGTTTTTACCCATTAGGGGTGTAACAAAATTAGTTTAATTTTGAGTTGTCATGTAGGCTCCATAAGTGGAGGTGAAGAGACACCTCTATGGGTGTCCACTAGCATTAGAGATCTATATAAATAGACATCCATGTGAGAAGAAAATCATGCAACATCGAAAGGTCAGTGATCTTTTCTAAGGGAAGGATAAATTCAACTTGGGATAAATCTATTGCAGATGATCATTTTCCCTCTCTCTTCTTTTGGCCACATGTGTGAGAAAGAACAATAGTTTACAAGATGAGCTGAATGAGTTTATTCACCAACTTCCCTAACTGCACATGTGAATTATTTGATTGAAGTACAATCAATTTTGATTGCAACATAGGATGCAAGTGTGAAGGATTGACCACAAATTTCACCAAGCCACATGTGTGGACTATTGATCATAGCTGACTGCAACCCTAAAGTTGACTAGAATGAGTTGACTATAGAATTGACTATTTGACCAGTGCAAACTTCTGATAATTAAGTGCTATGTACTAAGAGAATGAAGGTTCAAATTCCCTTGACTTACCGGTGTCTATGTAAGGGGCATAAGTGGGCACCTAGAAGTTATCTAGAATCCCTATTCCAAAATAGACAAACATATGGGTGTATCATGGTTCTAAACTATGGAGATTCAGCCCGAGTACCACGGCCTACTAATATCAAATGCTAAAAGAACTATAACCCATGTCCGTATGAGATTTCTTTTAATCAATTACTTTAATTAAAAGAGTAAAAATGGTCTAACTACTTTTAAGACAAATCTAAACTTTTGATGTGTGACTACGAGTAAGGATACATTGTAATCCCTCTTAGGAAATAGATAAACCCCTCAATCTATCAAGATTTTTAACCATGGAGATTCACCCCCACTACCATGGCTTAGAAATACCAAATACCAAAAAATATACTATTCATGTCCAGATGACATTTCTTCTAATAAATTAATTTAATTAAAAAAGTAAAAATGGTATACTTACTTTTAAGACAAATCTAAACTTTTGATGTCTTACTATTTGTAAGGATATTACATAGTGTTCGGTGGAGGTTAAATTCCTACCATCTACCTAATAATTTTTTATAATTAAATTAATGTCTTGAACCCTTATTCTAAAATAGGCATGCCTATTGACATAATTACAAAAAATGATAACATAAGCCATTACAAAATTTGTCAATGTCTCAAACAATTAAATAATTATATTGTTAAAGATAAGATTTTAACATAAGCGACATAAGTGAGAATAAAGTTAAATTTATAGTACAATTTATCTTTTAAATGATGATGATAGTTTTAATTAAAAAAAAATTAAATAGATATATATTCAATAATATAGTAAGGAGACATAAAATTTAATGGTAATTTATGTTAGTTTTAAATTAATATTTATTAAGTTTTAAAATGATTGAATTTTGTATACTTCAAAGACAACCTTGGTGTAATGCATAATTTCTCCTTCGTTGAGAAGGAGTTTTGATGTTTTTGTAGCCTCAGGTAGACATTCTCCCATGGGGTCATGTCAATTTAACTCTTGGGGGAATGATACATTGACCCAAAGAAGCCATGTTGATTTGGTCAAGGGTGAATGACCCATTGGTAGAGATCTCTGATGGGGTCATGTTGATTTGACTAGGGGAGAATGATACATTTACCCATGGGGCCATGCTAATTTGGCTAGGGGTAAATGGCCCACAATACTCACATTTCTAGCTCTAGGGTGGAGTGATCTATTTTATAGAGTTGGTTTTAATTATTTATGTAATGGGGTTTTTACCCATTAAGGGGGTAACAGTTCTAGTTTAATGTTGAGTTGTCATATAGGCTCCATAAGTGGAGAGGTGAAGAGGCACCTCTATGGGTGTCCACTCACATTAGATATGTATATAAATAGACAAGCATGTGAGAAGAAAATCAACCAACATGGAAAGGTCAGTGATCTTTTCTGAGGGAAGGAGAAATTCAACTTGGGATAAATCTATTGGAGATGACGATTTTCTCTCTCTCTTGTTTTGGCCACATGTGTGAGAAACAACAATAGTTTACAAGCTGAGCTGAATCAGTTTATTCACCAACTTCTCTAGCTGCACATGTGAATTATTTGATTGAAGTACAATCAATTTTGATTGCAACATAGGTCGCATGTGCAAAGGATTGACCACAAATTTTCCCAAGCCACATGTGTGGACTCTTGATCGTAGGTGACTGCAAGCCTGAATTTGACTAGAATGAGTTGACCATAGAGTTGACTATTTGACTAGTGTAGACTTTTGATTAATTTTTTTTTACCATCATTGACCTATTGAAGTTTGTTCATGTTTGACTAGTATTTTGACTTGGATATTGGCACAAATTTCTAGACAAGTTTTTGATATGTAAACATTGTTGAAAGATGATTTCTCTTTAAGACAAGATTGTTAGGTTTTCTCCCAAGGCTGAATTTCCCATGGTAAACTTATTTTCTATATTCTGCATGAATATATTTCTATTATTTTTACTATTTACGTTACTTTTACTGTTGATATTTTTTTAGTATAATTATTCAATGATAATAGTGGCATAGAAATATCGTTTGGAAATCATGAGGAAAGAGATGTTGTAATGTTATGTTATTTTATATTATACCAGTGATGTATGAAAGAATTTTTGTGTTATGTTATGTTATGTTATGTATGTAATATAATGTAATGTAATGCTATATTATTTTATGTGAAAAATTTTATTCGATCAAATTAACAATGGTTTTTGGAATTCCAGTTTTTACAATCCATGGTTTTTCCCATGGTATTCTTTTCTAATGTAGCATATTTAGAGAGATAAAATTTCAATGAATATTATTTTTTTCCAAAGACAAGGATTGAAGACAAACTCATACATTAGCGACAAGGATTTTCTATTAAGGTATATCCAAGAAAATAATTTGTAGTATAGAAAGGTTTTTAGTCCTCATATGTTCAGTAGTACATCACATTTACCTTAATTAAATTAAGCCCTAATTTCCACTACAAATATCAAAACCATACGCAAATTTTATATTCCCTAAATTGTTTGTTAGGATTTTTTACAATGCAATGATCCATAACGATTTGTATATACTATAGCTTGGATAGAAATGTAAAAGCTATCCTACGTTAAATGATTATGTTATCAACTAGGCATTATCTCCACTTGGCTCATGTGTTTTTTAGATTATAATGAGGGTTCATAGAGAGAAGATCAATCGAAAAATGATAATATAACTATCCCCATATGATCGACAACGATTCTAACCACTGTTTTTTATGCTAGTTGATTTTGATCCCCCTGGACTTCTTAATTTAATTCCTCCTCATTATTGTGGATCCCTTGCCAAAACACGTTGTTTTGGTATTATGGGAGAGTATCCATATTGACAGGTAAAGTTTTCATGGTTCTCTATGTGTGTTTTTCTATTTTTGTGTTTCTCAATTTCAAAATTCATCGTAAAATTCAAAACCAAAATCCTTCACCTTTTATTAGGCTTAGCTTTAAGTGGCTTTGGATCATGTAATGGGTTCTAATATTCCACCTATGAAATGGGCATGGTGTTATCCTATGTTGTAAAATAAACATATTATTTTTACCTTTAAATCTAGCTTCACCAACAAGGAATTGATGGATTTGTATTCAATCTAAACAACCCAGAGTTTGGTAGTGGTTGAATTGGGGCATTGATATGGTCATTTCAAGAAGTCACAAGTTTGGTAGTGGTTGCATTGGGGCAATAATATGCTGATGTGAAGCTCAATATAATTTTGAGTTTTGTTGAAATGTTTACATATTTTGCTGTTCATTTTGTATGTTTATTTATTTATTTTATCTATTTTTCTTAATTTTCTGAAATTGAAGGAAGGAAAGGAATGAAATATAGATGTGCCTCGGTCAATATTTGAATGTTGGGTACATAACATAAATGGTAGGATTTGGGAGAATTCTCTAGACTGATAGTGGAATAACCGAGGAAAGAATGGTGGGTTTTATAGTGGTTAAATGTTGTATGGGTTTCAACTATGTGGTCATAACACAATTATTAATCAAACATGTACTTGACTAAGTTCTAACTTTTTTAGAGGCTGCAAAACATAATCTGATTTTCAGAAGTGTTGATTCTTAATACACTTTCTTTTTGGAACATATTTTTGAGACTTTGAATTTTCTTATTCCACTTTTGTTTTAAATGTTAGTGATTTTCATGCCAATTTTAAAAAGTGTTAATGCAACATCAACTCTTTTTTTGGGCTAACACTTTTTTTTTTTTGATATATTAAGTATGGATATATTTTTTTTAAATCTTGGTGATTTTTATGTGTATTTTGAACGAAGCATCAACTTTTTTTTCGACATATTTTTGACAATTCAAATTAAAATTTTATTATGGCCTAAGTGGACACATTTTTCTTAAATTGTTGTTTGTTTTTCAAGGTTTTAATAAACTTGTGTTTTTGTTTTTCTTTGCCATATTTTCTTATAACAAAAATTCTAATTTTTTTCAAACATTC
>APFE031736933.1:24414-86496 GCA_000404065.3 Pinus taeda
TTTTTTTTAAGTGAAAAGAGATTTGATCTTTCTTAGTAGATCCAAAGTTAAAATAAATATAAGCCAAAAAAATTATATAAAAATTAATTACTTGTAATAACTCTTTAAACCATTAAATTAAAAATCAATTACATAAGAAACAAATTATCATTTATTTATATCAAACATATAGATATTAACAAGTTCTCAATTGATCCACATGAGGTAGCTCAAGCGGCAAGGGCCGTGGAAATGAAGTCTCACCAAACCGGAAGTCTTGGGTTCAAATTGGGCTACCCCTTCCCCGTGGAGGGGTACATAATGGACATGTAAATCGGAGAGTCCCACCCCAGCTTACAAAAAAAAAAAACAAGTTCTCAATTGAAGTTTCAAGTAATAAAAGAAATAGCAAAGCCAACCCATGGTATGACAAACATTATAAAAGTGCAAGGAGAGCAATTAAGGAAGCTATTGATGAATCTCTTAAATTAGCAAGATAAAAATATACAAGGCCCTAACTAAAATGAAAAAAAGGCAGTATATTCGTAAAAGACAAGAGAATCTCTTACACCTCTCTAAGGTAGCTCCTAAGAAATTTTGGAGGTCGATTCTAACTAGGAAAACTAAAGATAATAACAAATTTGTTTTACACAACTAGAATTCCTATCTTAAAAAGCTTTATGAATCTCCAAATGTCATGGATAACTTTGAAACCCTTCTCACAACAAAATAAGTTTTCCCATCAAAAGAAATTGATTTTGGGGTTAATCGCTTGGCTAATGGGAAAGCTAAGGACATTGAAAGTTACGAGGTGGAAATATTAAAAATTGGAGGTCCTGTCCTCACTCCCCACATCCACAATCTTTTCAATCAAGCGATCAAGCAAGGGTTCCCTAAACCTTAGACTCAAAGCCTCATCATCCCTATTTTTAAAAGTGGGGATACAAATAACCCCTCTAATTATCAAACAATTATGATCAACCCTCTCAGAGCCAAGTTATATGGTATTATTTTGGAAAGGAGGTTAAGCATATGGCTTGAAAGTGAAGGTAAGCGGGCTAAAGGCCAGGCAGGTTTTAGAAGCCAACACTCAACAATAGACCACCTCGTTACACTTACAATCATTGTGGAGGAATGCCACAATGATAAATCCAATCTCTTTTGTTTCTATGTGGACTTTAGAAAGGCTTTCGATATGGTTCCTGGAAACAACCTATGGAATAGATTAGAAGAGCTAAATGTTCCTTTTGAGTTGAAAGTTGCTGCTTTAAGGTTATAAGAGATTGTAATTGCCAATTTAAAGAGAAATGATAGGTAGTCAAAAGACATTAAGTGTAATATTGGAGTTAAACAAGCTACAAGGTTGTTTAGAGGAAGCAGGATGTGCTGGCACGATATTAGCTTGGATAGTCATCATCCTTCTTCTCTACGCTGACGATATTGTTCTTCTCGCAAGGTGCCCATCTGATCTTGATAAGCAACTTAGACTTAAGGATTTCTGCTCTACCATGGGTATGATTGTTAACACTGATAAAAAAAAAGTTATGATTATCAAATCCAAGAAAGGCACTTATGCTAATTTTATGTATGACAATAGTAACATGGAGGAAGTGTCTTCCTACAAGTACTTAGGAATTGATATTCATTGCAAGCTCAACTGGAACTATAACATTGAGAAAAGGATTAATGGGGGGTGGAAAACCTATTTTGGTTTTGAAAATAATTGTAAAATGGCAAACCTAGTAATGTGGGATAGAAAGAAGTTCCTCTTTAAAACTTTAGTCACTTTGGTTATCTTATATGGATGTGAGGTTTGGGGTTGTAGCATCTCTAGAGAATCATAGAGAAAGATTGAGCAAATCCATAAGTGTTTTATAATGTATAACCTCAAACTTAAAAGCAACACACGCTATCCTATTCTCCTTATAGAAGTGGGTCTTTCCCCTATCGAGAGCCTAGCTATGACTAGGCTTTTGTTGTACAAGCACAAACTCAATAACATAGGAGACCATAGACTTCCTAAACTAGCTTTAACTTCCAGCCAAAACCACCTAAGGCTCAAACGAGGTTGGTATAAAGACACTAGGGCCTAATTAAACCATTGGGAGATCGACCAGAATTTTTCATTGCAAAACATTAATAACATTAAAATTATTGTTACTTCTAAGTTCAAGGAAAAAATGTGCTGCGAGAAAGATTTAGCAACTAAAAGAAAATTAAGATATTATAAGGAGGTCATCAATCCCACCCTAGAAGATAAAAAGTATCTCTCTGTTTTAACTAGCTCAAAGAAGAAAATTAATATACACAAGATTAGAACAAACTCTCATGAGCTCCATAGTGAAATGGGTCGTTGGGCAGTTTCTAAAACACCATGGATGGAAAGGATCTACCATCTATGTGAGAATATAAACATCGATGATGAAAATCACTTCCTGTTAGAGTGCCCCACGTACAACCACATTAGATTTCAGCTTCAAAATCTTTGTTGCAACATTGACCTTCCTAGCCTTTTATGATGTCAAAATTATAATGAGCTTGGGAGAATTCTCTCCAAGCTTTTTGGGAATAGAAATAAAATTTTAAATCAAATTAAATAATTCATTTCTTTAGGTCCGATAAACCAAAGTTTGGTCTCAGTAATGTTAACCACCATAAATTTGGTCTCAGTGGACATTAACCACCATATTATATATATATATATATAATTTTAGAAAAAATAAAAGATTATTAAAAATTTAAAATTGTAATATTATGGAGATTTTTATTGAATTCAGATCAGACCGTAACTTCCAATTAAACCCCTCTATTAATCTCTACTCAATATTTAAATCAAAACTTAATAATAGTGTTGCATGAATGCTATACCTTGTAGTCTTCTGATCATTGAGTTGAACATAACTTGATTGTTTTATTTGATAATATTTTCTGAGAAGAAAAATCAATTATTTATTATAATTTTCTTTATCAAATTTCAAAATAATCTCAAAAATTACAACCAAAATAAAAATGACTCGGGACAAAATTAGCAACCAAAACGGAGTATTGACCAGAATCACCGAAAGATAAAAACGAGGAGCAATAACATACACAGAGATAACGATTAACGTTTAGTGGAGAAAAACCCGATTTCTCAAGAGGTATTTAATGTTCTAGAAATACAATGCCAATGATGTAAAATTTATTGCATGCATTCACAGATCAGAGACGAGAGAAGACGGGCAGCAAGCAGTTGTAGAACCAGGTCAGTGGAAGTATTTTTAAGGTCAAAAGACGGGCAGCAAGCAGTAGTAGAACCAGGTCAGCAGACCGAACAGTAGAGTCGTATATTTTTTTATAAAAAGTATTCATAATCAACATGTTGGGAGCATAACCCCTTTTTGCTCCGTATAATTCATGTAATCATTCAATTTTAATGAAAAAATTTAATTATCCTTTCTCCTTCTCTGAAAGGACATGCCGAGATTGCTGGAAATTTGAAAGGCAATGGTAGTAGGGACAGACTCAATCTAAGTCAGGAAGATCCTCTAATATTGTAATATGGCATGCGAAGTCACTCAGTTTTTAATTATTAAAGCATGATAATGAATTTGTATGACAGTGTGTTCGCTCCTGAAGTTAAGAATGTTTGGTTGACTTTGTTAGGTTGTTTATAGTATTTTGCTTTCATAAACACGAGAGAAGTTATGCATCAGAAAAGTTTGGGTATTTAGAAACTATTATTTTTTGAAAGTTTAAATTATAAAACCTTTAGATTATGAAAGTATAAGTATATTTAAGAGAATCAAATGTCAATCTTCAAAGAAAAGGTTTAATAATCACGTTTTTTTTAGTATTTTTTTTCTTCTATTATAAAAAAAGAATTTTTTTTTAATGTGTTAGTTGTTTGTTATTGGGAAAACCAAATTAGATGCAGAATAATATGTAGTCCAAAATAGAACTAGTAGTATTAACAACAAACTTAAAATGATATAACTTATCGCATTTGTTGGAAAACTTATTACAATAAGAGAACAAAAAGATGATGATTATCTCAAAGTTGGATAAAGCAGTCCAGGCAACTAAAATTGTAAGAATAGAAGAAACATACATATATACATATCTATATCTAAATATAAAAGAATCCGATAGACATGTACATAAAGAAGTATCCAAATTGTTGGTATGGTCAGCATCCTTTCTTTGGGAATCTGCTTCTAGGCTTGGAGGCAAGTCCATTTCCACACAAGTGAGTGGACATTATATGACCATCACCAACATCTTCAACACATTCAGCCTATGCAGGTTAGCGTCCTATGCTGACATTGTATGACTATCAACAGCATCTTCAATACATTCAACCTATGTAGATTAGCGTTCTATGCTTTTGTTTCTTAACCAACAATTTACCCAAGAGTAGCTTGATGTACATGTACAAGTCCACCCTGTATACATAATGATTTTGTCTACCGCTAGTATTCCTCGTGTCAGGGGTCTAGGTGGCGAGGCCATCCATCACCTTAGAATCTAAAACTCCTTATTTATCCCATAGAATCTCATCGTCAACTACATTAATCTCATATTGAACTTTTAGTCATGTATGGGATTGAGAATTCCATGTAGAGACTTCAGCTTGAAACCAAGCACATGAAACACCCCATGTTTCCCCATCCATTGCCTCAGCACAACACCTAGCTCTCTAACATGTCACGGTTGTTAAAGGGAGAGAAAAGAGTGTAGGGAAGAAGATTGGTAGGGCTGAGGGATTAGTGAGATGCAACCGATAAAAATTAAACCTCTCATGTAAGATGAAGGTTGAGACGAATAGCACCAAGGAGAGATGTGGGCTTCTTGTGAAAGTAGATGAGGGTAATAGGAAAGCTAGAGAAAGACAACCAGGCAAGAGCTAGAGCAAGGAGGAGTTACACGAAAAAGGCATGGTTGGAAAAAGAAATAGAAAGAGGGGGAATGCCGATATGAGAATGGCAGGAAATATCACAATTTGTGAGATGGATACTATCTCAAAGGATATGTAAGGGCCAATCACACACAAAATCAACATGGAGTGGGATGTACGTTGGCATGTTAGTTCTACAAGACTTCATTCAATGCATTGTTGTTCAGGGTGACAAGCTAGAGGGGGCCATGGCCCATGATGCTGAAAGAAAGATCAACCTCTTGCCTTATGTCATCGTTGGACACCCCCATCGGGAAGTCATACAATTAAATCGATTACCACTAAAAAATTCTCAAACACTAGAGCAACCACTAGAATGAGGTTGCATTGTTAACAAAATTGATGTACAAGTTTCACCAGAACATGGTTGTATGTTAATAATAATTTAGTTAATGACCTAAGAACGAAAGGCATTTTGCAGGAGTAAAAGTGTACTCTCTAGTGTGGACTAACATGGATTATTCCAAATTAGTGCAATTTTATGTTTTGTGTAGAGATTTGTGTTCTAAAGTTCATAGAGGTGTACATACTCTATTCCCATTTAAAATTGGACCTCTCACCTCTTACAAGAAAACACATTGTAATAGACCTCGCAACCATACCAAATTTTCCTTTGTTAACTAAAAAATATATTAATATTTCATGGAATAATTTTTTCCCTAACTATATCCTAAATCCTCTCTTATAATAACTAAACCCTAAGTCTTTAATACTTATGAGCTTCAATTGGCATTTCAATATTCTTCATAATAATCCTTTGACAATATTTTATTGTCTATATTCTATTCTTCAACTTTTTTGTTATGTCTAAAGAAGATCATTAAAAGGTGCAATATTAGCAAAAAGATTTTATTTTAAAGTCTTTATGAATTTTGAATTTATTATTAGAAATTAACATTAAATATTCATAAACATTTGGGGTCTATTTTTTTCATTTCAACTATAATATGGCCCGGATCATATTAATTAAAATTTCAGTCATTTATATTAATTTAGGCTTTCACGACCATCAACATAGGACTTTTCACAACTTATAGTTCACACAAGGATTTTTTAACGCATTATATATTTATAAAAATATATTATATAGGGAAATATTTTAAAGAACCCCCAATTTATAAGTATAATAAATGGGCGAATCTCCATGGTATATAGGAAAAATAGAAGGCGATTTTTATCAATAAATAATATGTATATATAATTTTTTGGCAAATCTCTCACCAATCATGGCAAATATTTTACTCAATTATAAAATGTTGTAAGATCTTGGTATTACAATGGGTTATCATAAACCTGCAGCGTAAAAATTATTATTAGTAATTTATAAAAATTAATAGTTGATTTTTATTTTATTTTCTATTTTAACCAAGCTAAAATGTTTAACATACATTAAATTACAGCATACATTTTTACTCTTGATCCACCAAGCCCGAGAGGGATCAAATATTTTTTCACTCTATGCTAGTTTGCATATCACGATATTTGATACCTCTTGAGGGTTAGTAGATCCAAAGTAAAGATGGATCTATGCTGCTTTAATTGCCCCATTTAAATAGGCTACATTCCAGGTGAATACCATGGGTCAATACCATGTGCCATTTTTATTTTTATTAATACTAATATTAGAGTTAATAATGTTCTTTTTGCATGGTATTAATAACAATCTAGTCCATGGTATTTGTCCCATGCTATTTTTCCCATAGGTTTCACCTAAATATAATGCATTTTTTAAGTGCTCGTAAATATAAGGTGACTTATGGAGTAAATATAAAAAAATGTTCTATTTGTTTACCATACCTCTCATTTATTTATATTTTTATTAATTTACCATACCTCTTTTACAAATATGGTATTTGGCCCTTAGGATTCACTTAAATAAAACCTCTTTCTTGAGCCCTCATAAATAGAATGAGGGTTATGGACTAAATATAAAAAGAGGTTTTATTTATTTAACATACGTCTAGTTTATTTATATTTTTATTTATTTACCATACCTTTTGAGTAAGTATAAAAAGACATTTTATTTATTTACCATACCTCCACTTTACTTATATTTTTATCTGTTTACACCCTTGCATGTATATAAGGTGACTTATGAAGTAAATATAAAAAATGTTTTATTTATTTACCTTACTTCTCATTTATTTTTTATTAATTTACCATACCTCTTTTATAAATATGGCATTTTTATCATAGGATTCACTTAAATAAAACCTATTCTTGAAAATGGGCGAATGCAAGGTTGTAACTAGTAATTTCAAGGGATAAATTTACCTCTTTTACCCTCTCCCTTAAAATAAGGTGGGATATTTGAGGTGATTTGTAAAAATTTACTATGATACAAAATATTCGCCCACCACAAATTTAAAACCCCTTAAGTTCGCCAAAGGGCGAACATTCGCCCCTAAAATTTTCTATGGTAAGAAGAAAGGGAAGAAGAAGAATAAAGAGAAAAATTCAAAAGAGAAACCAGAAAAGGCGGAACCCATTGATGAAAAACGCAAACCTCATTATCCGTGTCTCATTTGCGATGAACACCATTATACGAGAGACTGCCCTCATCGGGCGGAAGTTGCAAAAATCATCAAAGGTTCCCAAACTCCTGTTGTCTTGAAGGATCCTTTTCTAGCTCAAGATAGTAAGATGATAGGTTCATCCTCTAGTGCCAATGAAGAACCCATCTTGATGATGTCTCATGTAAGGATTGCGACTCGATCACAAGATTATGGCAATAAAAGTCATATTGATGGTAAAGAAGCAGAATCTTCTCATTCAAATCCATCAACCTCAGCTCCCGGTTCCGATCCACTACAGATCGAGAAACCTAACCCGGACTTAGTAATCAAACCACCCGCAAAGGGTGTACTTCAAAAGTCTTCTTTCAATCCACATGCGAGAGCGGCTCAGAATTACAACATTGTTGAGGATTTAGCTGTTTCACCCTCAACAATGTTGGCTTTCGAAGTGCTGCAATCATGTCTAGCACAACGCAAATTACTTTTGTCGGCTATAGGAGCTGTTGACACTCAGGACCCGAACCTTATAATCTTCGATCTAGAAAATAGTGTGCCGCGTCTACCTCATCAAATGGCTGTCCAGATTCCAGTGATAGTAAAAAATATACCTGTTCATAGGACTGTGATTGACGAGGGAGCTTACACGTGCATTATGTCGATATAGTGTTGGAGATCGCTTGGTTCTCCTTCACTAAATCAATCCCCGACAATTCTTAAGGCCTTTGATGGCTGTGGGTTTCATCCTTTCGGCATTTTACAGGATCTACCTATAGGGGTTGAAGGAAAAACTATTAATCTAGATGTGGAGGTGGTTGATGCCCCTCTAGATTACAACCTTCTATTGGGTCGTAGTTGGTCTTACACTATGACAACTATTGTCTCATCAGTCTTTCGGATTATAAAGTTCCCTCACAATGGAAAGATCGTAACTATAGACTAGTTGTCATACTTTTCATCTGACCCAACCTCTGTTGAGAGCATTCAGCATGTTGGCAAAGCGACGATCCCTTATAAGGATGTTGGTGTAGGGTTAGTTAAAGATTTCGATTTACTAGGCACTTTTCCTTTCCCTCCTATCAACGCATCGTCTTCTACTGCAACCATTCATATGATTTCATCAGGAACCATTCTTAATGATGATCCTTGGATCATACCTTCCGAGACTGAGATAGACTCATTTGGTACTCTTATGCCTTTGAGTCCGTATGAACTTGCATATCAGACCGTGCAGTCGCTTTCCGACCAAATATCAACCCAAATCGACTTAATGAACGAAGTCCATGAAGAGTCATTTTCAACATCAAACTAGGAACTAAGAATGTTTTCCGAACTTGTTCAATTAGATGAACAAATTCTTGCAATCCTATGTGTCGATGAGTTACCATAGGAAGATCTACATCACAGATCTTCGTTTTTACCCGAGAGCGATCGTTTTGAAAATGATTTTTCATCAATATTTACAACCGAATATGTTAAGGATGCTCACAATCCAATGAAACATCCTGATTCCAAGTTAAATTTCGGTAATATTTCTAAAACTATTCCCCTTGACATTTCAGTTAAGCCTGGAATTGTTGAAAACGTTCATATAGGTGCCTCTTGTATGGACGTTGAAATTAAAACATACAAGGCCCTATTTCAAGAATTCCACGACGTGTTTTCCTGGTCCTATGAGGAAATGCCAAGAATTGACCTAGCAATCGTAGTTCATGAAATTAAAACCTACCCATACGCTAAACCCGTTCGGCAACGTCTGCGTCAGATTCACCCAAGAAAAGCTGCTGCAATTAAAGCATAAGTAGAAAAACTGTTGAAAGTAGGTTTCATTTATCCAATCCCATTAACTGATTGGGTATCGAATATTTTTCCTGTGAACAAAAAGCAAGGGACAATAAGAATATGTATCGACTATAGGGACATTAATCGAGCATGTCCAAAGGAAAATTACCCTACACCCTATATCGATCAAATTATTGATGATTGTGCCGACAATGAAATTTTCTCCTTTATGGATGGATTTTCTGGCTACAATCAAATCAATATTCTGCCTGTCGATCAACCAAAAACGACATTCGTTTTTCCATGGGGAACATTTGCTTATTGTAAATTGCCTTTTGGCCTGAAGAATATCGGCACAACTTTTCAACGAGCTATGTCTTACACTTTTCATGATATAAAACACATTGTGCAACCATATCTCGATGAATTACATGCTCATTCCTTACATCGATGATCACCTCGTCCATTTACGAGCAATCTTCATGAGGTGTAGGCATTATCGGATTCGGTTGAATCCCCACAAGTGTGTGTTTTACATTGAAACGGGTCGATTACTGGGATTCGTTGTTTCTAAAGCCGGCATTCGCGTCGATCCTTCGAAGGTCGAAGCTAGCATCAAATTGCCTCCTCCTTCGAGTCTTCGCCAACTCCAAAGTTTGCAAGGGAAAGAAAACTTTTTACGTCGATTTATCCATAACTACGCCGAGATTACAAAGGGTTTTACCCAGTTGTTGAAACAAAATACTTCATTCTTTTGGGATGAGATAGCTGAGAAATCTTTCGATGCTTTAAAACATGAGTTGACCCATGCACCACTGTTACATCCTCCCAACTACAACCAGGACTACTACTTGTATCTCGTCGCTTCCTATTCCACCATTGGAATGGTGTTAGTTCAGGAAGATGAATTTAGTACGAAACATGTGATATATTACCTTAGTCACATGTTAAATCCAACTGAGCTAAAATACTCACATGTGGGGAAATTGGCATTGGCAGCTGTTCAAGCTGTCCAACGATTTCGTCATTACATTTTATTACGCAAAACTACGGTCATTTCTGATTGCAACCCTATGATCTATATTTTGACCAAGCAGTTGTTGGGGGGAAAGTACTCCAAATGGATTGTCATCTTGCAGGAGTTTGACCTAGAATTTGAAAAGCCCAAGTCAAAGAAATCTTTAGTTTTTGCGGAACCTATGCGTGACTTCCCGCATGTTGATACAGAAACTGTGGCAGAAGAGCCCATTACGGACGAATCCTTGTTTCTAATCAGCACTTTAGATCCGTGGTATGGAGATATCATCACTTATCTCCAAACCCAAACCTTTCAGCCAGATCTTTCACGATCCGACCGTCGGAAAATCCGATTCCAATCCCAGCAATTCAAAATTATTGGAGATACTCTTTATCGCCTGGGGGCAGACTCTATTTTTCGACGTTGTTTGACTCATGAGGGAAGCCGAGAGGGTCTTAAATGACTGTCACTCTGGAGCGTGTGGCGGTCATATGTCTGGTATGCCACTGCCCAAAAGTTATTGCGCATTGGCTATTTCTGGCCGTCTTTGTTTAAAGATTGTATTACTGCGGTTCGAAAATGCCACAATTGTCAAATTTTTGATCGAAAGATGCGCGCTCCACTTGCTCCTCTTCACCCTATAATTGCCATTGGTCCTTTTGCCAAATGGGGTATCGATTATTACATGTAACCCTCACTTGGCCGGGGGGCATGCATATATTATCCTCGCGGTAGATTATTTTACTAAGTGGGCCGAGGCGATGCCTACATTTGAGGCAGATGGCAAAATAGCTGCAATTTTCGTATTCAATCATATAATTGCTAGGTTTGGTGTTCCACAAGCGATTGTCACTGACCATGGGTATCATTTTCGAAACGTTATGATGACAAAACTTACAGGCCAACTTGGCTTGCGTCACAACAATTCAACTCCTTATTATCCACAAGCTAATGGCCTGGTTGAAGCCATCAACAAAGTTCTAGTCATCATGATCTGACGAATCATTGGGATTCATTGGTCGAATTGGCACAACATGTTATTTTCAGCACTGTGTGCGTATTGAACCTTAGTCAAATCAACAACAGGGTTCACTCCTTTCCAACTAGTTTATGGTTTGGAAGTTGTGTTACCTATTGAGTGCGAAATCCTGTCATCGCGAATGGCCATCGAGTTACTTCCAGCTACTTCCGAAGAGGAAAGACGTTTGTTATACTTGGCTCAACTAGATGAGAATCGCTGTGATGCTGCATTAGCGATCGAATCTCATGCAAAACGTATTAAAGCTCAGTATGATCGAAATGTGACCCCTCGAAATTTTTCGGAAGGAGGTCTAGTCCTTTTGTACGATCAAGCAAATGATAAATTAGGCACTGGAAAATTCATGCCTATGTGGCATGGTCCCTTTATCGTCAAGCGTAATCTAGCGAAAGGGGCCTATGAATTGGTAGACTTTGACGGGGTCTCTTTAGGTAAACCCAGAAATGGTCTTTACCTGAAGAGGTATTATGCTTAAAACAAGTGTGGAGATTTTTTACTTAGGTTAGTTTTTTCTTCTAGCTGGTGTGTTTTAGATTAAAGTGTGCTTAGCTTAGAGAGTGATTTTTTCGTTATTATTCCTGCTTATCTTGGTTTTACATTTGATGTCGCAGATGTTGACGCCTCTCCAAACATACATTGGTTTCGCTGATGGTGCTTGTCGTAGTACACGAAATATTTCTTCCGCAGCTTGGGTTATCTATTCACCCTCTGATGAGTTAGTATCTATGCATGGGGAAAACCTCGGTCAAACAACAAACAACATTGCAGAGTATAGTGCAGTGATTGAGTTATTATCTGAATCTATTTCATTTGGGATTCAGAGTTTGATAGTGAGGTTAGATTCTGAACTCGTTGTATTACAGCTTAATAGAGTATACGCCATTAGAAATCCAATATTATTGAGATTATTTTTGAGATTGCGTCTCTTGGAACGTGAATTTGAATATATTGAATATTAGCATATTCCAAGATCTTTAAATACATTAGCAGATGCAATTGCTCCTCAAATGTTAAATAGACGTGTGCAATAATCATACAAGTAAATTTAAAAACATTCCATAACATGTTTAACAAGATAAGTTGGTAATAGTGATATCATATAACATAGGAATGTGTCAAAATATACATCGTCCTCGATCATAGGTTTAAAAACACCTTATGATTGGCAAAAATGATAAGTACAAAAAGAAAAAATGTCATCCGTGACAACAATAGGCGATCATCCCATCACTGTTGATGATCTCAATACGAAACCACTGCAAGGGCCACCTTACAAAGGAACCTCCTAAAAGTTCTTGGGACCCTAAAAACATAGCGTTGAAGTCGACGAGGGATGCCATCTATGCTGGTCTCTGGAATGTCCCCTGTCAGGCGCTCTAGATGGCTCTCCAACTCAGCCAAAGTCTCTGCTGATTCGTCCTGTGGGGTTGGAGCCGGTGCAATTGGTTGTTTCCTCTCGTAAGGCCGGAGAGTGGCTGGTCGCTGTGGGCCCACATCTGCATTTGAAACTTTTATTAGCATTTTTGGGACGATATATAAAAACAAAAAAAATAAATTAGGAAAATGTTGAAAAAGATTTTACCTGAGTCATCCCATTGCTCTCTTGGTGAAAGGGCCATGTCTGGGTCCCCACGAAAATCAACTCCAGCATAAGGAAAGTCCTGGATAGAAAAAACCTGGTTCTCCAACCATTGAAAATACTCAGGTTTGAACCGAACGACCTCTGTCCCCTCATCAGGATGACAGGCCATAACTGCAACCCATCGCATCAATTTGGGCTCTCGAGGAAGCCCAGCTCTAACAGTCAGGTGTTACGGGATCAACATCGGAACCCTCTCTAGACCAAAACTCACAACTATAGCACCATATCCAAAAGTCTTCAGTTATCCATTTTTGGCCCTCGTCAATTGGCCTTTCACATTGGCCAACACAGCATCACAGCATTTGAAAATGGTGCCTCGAAAGCAATCAACTGCCATCCACATCTGGGATCTGGTGGCTATGTGTACCACTGTGCTACCGCAGAGTTTGGTAACTATAAACCCAATAACCATGAGTTCAGGACGGGATATGGTTTTGATATCTATCCCTTTGTCTCGGTTCTGGACGTTGCAGTACTCTAGCCAGAGGCTCTCGACAGACTGGCCACCTGCCGTGGCCCCAAATAGAGTCAAATGTTCACCTCTTCTAGGAAAACGAGTCAAAAAGTATATATCTGCTAGCTCGATTTCGAGCTGGTGCCCACCAATAAAGAAGCACTAGTCCTGTATACTCCATCTATCAACCAGCCACTGCAAAAAGTCCACCTGGGCCCTCATGCCAGGTATGGCCAGAATTTGTATAAGCCACATGCCTTCAATGCATCAATCGAAGGTTGATGATTCATCGAGGCAAGGTCTACATCCTCATGCTCCCATTCTCGCCAATCAAGCATGATGTTTATCCTACATCCAAGTAAAAAGGTGAATTATAATACATAAAATGTATTTCATTGGGTAATTTTTGAGTTAGTTAGCTTTTTACAAACCTTTGCGCAGGGTACGCACCCTCTTGTTAGGGATAGTGCGTGAGGCCCGCACCTTGCCTTCACGGTAGATGCATACCCCCGACTTTTTTCCCATTGCAAAAAATTCGGGGTACCCGAGTCCCGTTGTGATAAAACCGCGAGCCCCCGCGCACGGGTTTTGAAACCTAAAAACATCCTAAAAATAAAAATCAACCGCTAAAAAACAATTTCAAATGGATAGAAATGAAGAGTAGGATGATGTGGATTACCTGGAGGAGACGGAATTCGATTCCGACGGACGGATTTTCCGCAATCTTCACGGGAAGTTTCTGGTCAAAAGCCCTTTTTTCTCACCCAAATATCAAATGGTAAAAATGAATGGTAAAAGTCCTTTTTATAAGTTTTTTGAGTAAATAAATTCCAGATTTCTTTATGTTTCACTTTGAAAAGGTGTTTTTGCGACATTTTTACCCATTTTTAAACAGGTATGAATAACGTTTGAGTTTTTGTTCAAGATAACGGATTTTTCAGGCGAAATCGGTCATTTTTCAACAAAAAACATTAGAGTCACCTTTAAGCTCTTTTCTGACTCCTAAAACATGAAAAGATTGCCGAGTTTTTCTTTTTAAGATCGTTAAAACGGAACTAAAAAGACGGTCCTCTTACAGCCTTTTTCTCACCGTAAAAACATGAAACGATTGCCGGGTTTTTGTCGTTTCAAATTTGATATTGGTCATAAAACGACGTGTCATTGATCGCTTTTTTACTTTTTTGAATCAGAGGCACTAATTATGAAATGTACTCCTTGGTCGTAAAAGATCAAGCGGTTCTCTCAAGTATTATTTTATACTTTTTTGGGCTTGGGAGACACAAATTTATGAAAAAGGTCAACCCTAGAGTCTTCTTAAGTTTTTTCAGACTCTGTAAAAATGAGAAACGTCGAGTTTCCCCTATACTGGACTCATTAAATTTTGATAGTAAAGGACCTGTTCAATTACAAACAGGAACAGACCACTCCTTCTTAGGTTTCGAATTGAAAGTAAGTTGGACTCATCTGAAGGATGAGCTTATAATCAAGCACATGTTATCCTCCTCAAGCTTGTAAAAAATAAAGAGGTACTTGCCACAAATGGTGGGGGAAAAGAGAGAAAAATGAGCCTGTTTTTCATACTTTGTAACCACTCTTGAACACGACACTTTCATTCACCTGGGTTGGGAAATCCTTTACCTAAGAGTTGATCAAACCACATTGAAAGTCTTCAGCCAGTTTCGGGTATTAACTTTGGGTCAATTGTCACCAAACCATCTGTTGTGTTGTTATGTGTTCAAGAGGTCAGTGCAAATAAGCCATTCATTTGCAAAATATCTTTCATCCATCTTGACCATCCCTGAGTCAGTCCTTGCAACTAAATTTCTTCAAACTTGATCGATGATTTCGTGTTGCGGGCTTGCCTACGACGGATTGCTTTCTATCGACTTCAGCTCTTTATCTAGAAAGATGATCTAGAAATCTCCAGTACCTTGGGATCTGCATGCCTTAATGGCAGGTTTCTCGCCTTCGACGATAGGTTGCATCATTGACCTTCATTCGAAGGATTTCATGACATTTTCGACATCGACACATCTAATCACATCTTATGGATTGTACTGAGTACTTTGAGAGCCATTGTCATTATTAATGGTTTCTCTCACAGTTGTTAACAGTTTACATCATCGACTGGTAATCAAGTGGTTTCTACCATGTTCAACTTCGACACATTCATTCTCATGGATAGAATCGTACTATTTAGGGAAGTAGAAATGAAGACCTTGCATCTAGTTTCCACCATCCTAGCTACGAGGAATTTTTTATTCATTATATTGTAGACTATTCATAAATAGATGGTTGCGTCCATACTATGTCTACATGTGTCTATACTTGTGATGTATTACAAGATCGTTCCTATATCAGAGCAGTAGTCAGTTTTCTAGTTAGTTTTGATCTGAATATGGGAATGCCTACCTCAGTGATGATATGATCTCATATATATATATATATTGCATTTGAATGTTTTTACAGGTTCCAACTGGGCTATCCGAAAGATAATCCTTGAAATGATAAAGTACTTCACTCTTCCTAAATGATAAATGAAATCCTCATCTACTACAGACTTCGCACTTTAGGGGGCAATCTGTTACACAAAAATATCGTCACATGACTATTTGCAGTCAGTATGGGTCTATCATCACTTATACTGGCCTCCTAAGCAAGTCTCAGACCTTAGCTCTTCATGTCAAGCTTTGCAAATGAGAGAAAGACATTGAAAATCAATAAAACTCTGGTTCCACACTTTCTCTCACTTTTGCCTGTGGGCCTGCACCCTTTGTTCATATTACCTGCGTATCTGCACGCTATGTCTGTAAAGGGGTGGGTGTGTACCCCTATAAAAGTAAAAAAGGTGCAAGTTTATTCTAAAAAACTCACTTTGGGTTAATTCTAGATGCTTCTAGAAGGCATTTTGACGTGGATTGTTCGCTCCAAGATGGTTCATGCATCCCAAAAGAGAAGGAGATAATCCCTTGATAGGAGGAGCTATCACTTTGAAGGAGGGCTTTATCCCTTTGAAGGAGGACGTAGTAACTTCCCTCCATTGCACTATAAATTAAGGCATTGGGTCAGTTGCTGGAGAGGTTAGAAGCTGAACATTTTTTAGGGTAAATGCTGATGGAATTGGGACTTCCTATTTAAACTTGAGAGGAGAGATCACATACCTTTTGGTTTCATTTGGAAGTGAGTGAAACTTGTCAAAGTAGAGGATACTTCTTGTCGGACCCTGGGAGGAGCTTGTACAACATCAAGGCACAGGTTGTAAAGTTCTTCTTCATTTGAATTAATACAATCAGATTCATTTTTCTCAGCAAATTGTCTTATGTGGTTTGTTTCATAATCTCCTTGATCATTATGATGAATATGCTTTATGATATTGGCTTTTCAGGTGCTATTTAATTTTTTGCTTGTTTGGGTTTGCAGAATTACACTTCAAGGAAGCTCATTTGGAGTGAGGGAGCGAGGCTTCCACAAACTTGCATTGGACCCAAGGTAGGCCTAAAACACTTGTTTGCCTTTGTTTTTGATTGCATATTTAGAGAAAGATAGTTTTTGGTTGGCTTTCTTTTCACTAGATATCTTTAGATACTAGGAAGGTCGATCTTGTCCGCAACCTCGACTCATTCCGTGTGACAGGCCTACACCCACAATACCTCCCTTGTAGTGCACATATGTATGGATTGGGTCGCGTCGCTATATAGTAGGGTATTATGTGGCCAAGATGGGTGAGTCGACAACTATAACAACACTACCATGTGATAGTGAGGGGTTGAAAGGTATTGTCATGTGGGTGCTACGTGGTGACCACGCTAGCGCCATGTGGTAGTTAGTGAGGTGGCATTAATTGAATGACGAATATTTGGATGTCCATATCTTTGGATCTAGGAATTAGTTCGAATAAAAATTTATACCATTGGAATCATCTCAATGAGACAAATGCGACGATGTCATCCATTTCTCATTTTGAGAAAGATGAAAAAGGTTGAAAAAATTGGATCCCATTTCCATAGTTGAACCATGGAGATCAGGTCAACATAGTAGCTGCCTCCCTATGACCTTACCTAAGGCTAGGGTTATTAGGGGGCATATTACAAAATTCATAGTTTAGAATTAAATGGATTTCATGGATTTTTGTCCTTAAAACTATTCAAATTCTAGGATTGATGCTAGTAGAGCTAATACAGTTTGAATTAGACCCCATTATCGGGTTATTATAGTGATGTCATGTTGAAGTTGCATAGCACTACTATCTCTGGTCTAGATAAGGATTGATGCCTAATAGTAGGTGTTATAGACATTTTTGGGCACTGCAACCCCAATCATACATGTCCATAAACCAAGGGCTCCTAGGTCCCTAAAAATGTTGGTTCAAGCCCTAAAGAAACAAGGTCAACTAATTACATCATCTCCCAGATGTTCTCCATAGAAAACTGCTTTGAACCGGTCAAAATTAAACCATACAGACTGCCCAGTGTAGAGGGTGTGATGCATCTCACCTGCTTAGTGTAAAAAGTGTGATGCATACTGGAATGCCCTTCTGTAGGGTGCGATGGGCAAGAGTAGACAAATGGTAGAGATAGTTTGCAAGGTGGATCATCATGGAATCTTCCAGAAACTTCTCCTGTGACACTTGCCTCTCTGAATTTTCCCAGGGATGAGTAAGAGATCATCAATCTCCAAGTGGAGTCAAGAACTATCAGAGAGAGGACACTAATAAAAATCCCAGAAGCTGACTCACCCCCGTGTAATCATCTATATATGGATCCATCATCACAGAGATCCGGAGGCTGGAATCTTGTATCTTGTAAGGAAGTGTTGTTGGTTTCCTAGTGCAACATCATAGTGTTGGGTGATATAAGCTTTTCATGAGGTGAAGAAGGGCTTTCATGCTGAGAGGATGACACTGGGTTAGAACAATTGGTTGTAATCCTCTTTGCTATTCTTGATATTAATAAAGTTATTCAAGTTTTCCTCCACATGCTTGTATGTTTGATGATATGTGCATTTGTGTGGTCAATATATATTTGGTCCTGTATTGCTTATGATTGTAGATCTCTATTCTTCGATAGGATTATGCTGCTTTGATTCTACAGGTGCTCTTTGAAGCTGGGTAGATGAGGAAGGAGCGGAAAAGATCTATCAGAAGGGAGAGGAACCAAGCAGGAACCAAGCGCAAGACTAAGGTTGGTGTCCTTTGTTCCCCTGTTATCTACTTCTCATAAAGGAAAACGAAAGTGGTTTTAGTTTGTTTGTTTCTAAGATAGCTACCAGTCTTAGTGGGACTAGCAGGTCCAAGTGGACAGTATATTTCCTGATAAAAAAATGGCAACTCCACTGGGGAGCGAATAGATTGTTTGCTTGTCTACATTTGTTTGTTTTATAAACTTATAGATGGAGCCTGAAGCCAATCCAGCTAGCCTTCAAATTTCATTTTCTATGCAAGTGCAAAGTAGATCAATGTTGCTTTAGTTTATCCAGGTTTTGTTTATAAACTGAACAATTGATTTGTAAACATTCTAATTGCCCTGGTGGTGGCTCTAGTAACCTCATTAGATCAGCCCTTGTGATTTATATTTACTGAACATCACTTGCTCGGTCGAAATCCCTGAACTGAGCTACAAACTGTGACCAATAACCAAGTTGAAGTCTTATCCCTAGACCATCGCACCTTCTAATCTTGGGAATCTGGATGCATCACACCTCTCGTGTGCAGTAGGTGCGCTGCATCACACTTTCCCTGTGTTACAGGTGCGCTGATCAGACAAGACCTCTCCTGCTTCCAGATTTTGGGTTTTTTTGACTCTCTTCAGCTTCATTCAGGAGTTTTTTTGTCTGTGATCAGTATACCACTGTGGAAACCCCTTCCTTTCCATCATTCCACCTCCATTATGCAAATAACTGTGAATGTTTTTGTGCATTATGTGCCATTTTCAATTCTCTTTTACAAAGAAGTAGTGTAATCGAACTGTCGTTTCTTGATTTGGAACTGTCGCAAGTGTCATTTTCAGTCATAGAAGAGAATCCTATTTTTCTTTATGGTCGATTATATTGTTACTCTTGTATTTGATTTGAATTACTAGTTCTTCAAGTGTCGAAAACAAGTTTCAATTCGAAATCGTAAAGTGTCGTCGTTATCTTCCTTTCGTATTTTGAAAAAAAGGTTGTTAGTACTATTGCTTTGAAAAGATAATTCAGATTTGTACTTAGCATTCTTCTTGTCATTCACACATTAATAAGGTTGAAAACAAATACATGCATGTGCATTTGCATTTAGACTGCTTGTTGGTTTGATTTAAGACAGTGCATATAGTGTGTGCTCTATGCTCTACGTTGAAAGAATCCCATTTCTCTTTCCTTAGTAGCTAGGATTTTCATTGCAAAAGAAGATTAAATGATTGTTTATCATCTTAGATTGTTACTTTGAAGGTATACGGTAAGGTTCTTAGAACCATCAAAGTATGCATCGGAAGCGTAAAAGTGTGAAGGAATGAAGAACAAAGTTGAAGATTGGAATCAATCCAGTTGAAGACTAGAAGGAAAAATCACATACATAGGCAGAAACCCAAAAAAATGGACTATTATAAAATAAAGTGTGAAGTAAATGTGAGCACGAGTCATTGGATCAGCTAGATCAATGAATGAGAGTGATGGAGATAGACAGTCAAGAATAAATTGCATAGAATAAAGTTAAGAATTTGAGCAGTGGAGATTAAGCCACATGTCAACAGAAGGACGGAGTGGTCTTGAAAATATGGAAGTGGTTTCTTGTGTGGCCTCAAAGCTGTAAGCAAAAACAGACCCGAGAAATTTATGAACTGTGACTAAATCTAGTTGAAGTCCGGATAGATCACAACAATTTGTTGGGTGATTGATTAGATGGATATCACATGCTAACATGTGTGGAAGTTAATTCCAAAATCAGACGCGATGAGGGTTTATAAAACAAAGTTAAGACTTCGTTGAGTTCTTGAAATATAGACCATTCATCGATTGATTGATCACATGGGTATCACACTCATATGTGCACATAGGTTAACATGTTGGGCAGACCCAATGAGTTGTTCAAAGAAATTTAACTTCTTTGAGTTCCGGTAGGAAATGGAATAAAGTTGGAAATTGTGTGATAAACGTTGATCTGAAGGAGTGAAATTGACGATGGAGGTTGAACACGATAAATGGAGCATCAATAAATGTGCAAAAGTCCATGGAATGGAAGAAAGGTAAGCTTAATTGCGGTTTAACTATGTTAGGATATTCCAACACATAGGAATAGTTAAGTATAACTTGGTCTAGTATAGAGTTAGGTAAAGTGTGTTTCTTTACTATGTATTTGTAACTTACAATGCGACGGTCACGATATGTAGTGATCCGACGGTTCATTCTCTCCTCAGTATTACCGACACTTGATCCGTGACTTAACACCCGATTGGTCCATGTTTTCTATTTAAAGCGCATGGAGGGTCATTTGTAGGTTAACCGTTCACGAGATAAGCTTATGTAAATTATCATTCTTGTTCTTTATGTTGATGATCTTATCCTCACTGGTAGTGATCCCAACCTTATCAACCATGTGAAGTCTAGCCTTAAAAAGAAGTTTGAAATGACAGACTTAGGACACTTACATTATTTTCTTGGTCTTCAAGTCTTGCAATCCAAGGAAGGTATTTTCCTCTCCTAATCCAAGTATGCCTGTGATCTTCTACGCCATTTTCACATGGAAGATTGTAAGCCAGCTCCTTCTCCTTTCAGTCTGGAGTCAAACTTTCAGTCACTTGTACTTCCCCTGAAGTTGATGCTACCTTATACCGTCAACTTGTAGGAAAGCTTTTGTATCTAACCCATACTTGTCCTGACCTTTCCTTTGTTATTGGCCTTGTTTCTCGGTTTATGAAAACCCCACGTGAAAGTAATTCGAAAGCAGCTAAAAGAATACTTCGTTATGTTCAAGGTACAGTTCAGTTTGGAATTCATTACAGTGCCGGAGCATCTCCTCTATTGGTTGGTTTCACTGATTTCGATTGGGCTGGTGACCCTGATGATCGGAAGTCTACTACAGGTTATGTGTTCACTCTTGGTTCAGGACCTATTACATGGGCTTGCAAGAAACAAGGTGCCATTTCTCTTTCTTCAGCTGAAGCAGAATATCGTGGTGTCGTCGAAGCTAGTGAGGAAGCCTTGTGGCTTCATCAGATCCTATCATAGTTTGGCTTTCAACAGCAGCATCCCATTACACTTTGGTGTGATAATCAAAGTGCCATTCAACTATGCAAAGATCTAGTCCAGCATCAGCGCAGCAAACGCATTGAACTACACATGCACTTCATCAGAAAGCTCATTTATGACCATGTTCTTGAAGTGCAATATTGTTCAACAGATGATCAAGTTGCAGACATCTTTACAAAGGCTCTCACAGAGGCGAAGTTTACTAAACTTCAATTTATGGTTGGAGTTCAGGAAGTTGTCACTAAGGGGGGATAGGCTCTAGTGCCTCCTTCCTTCTCCTATTGTGTCATAATGTAAATCCTTCAATCTATCCCAAGCTGTTCTTAAAGGGGGATGTTAGGATATTCCAACACATAGGAGTAGTTAAGTATAATTTGGTCTAGTATAGAGTTAGGTAAAGTGTATTTCTTTACTATGTACATTTGTAAATTAAAATCCGATGGTCACGATATGTAGTGATCTGAAGGTTCATTCTCCCCTTGGTATTACCGACACTTGATCCATGGATTAACACCTGATTGGTCCATGATTTCTATTGAAAGCGCATGGAGGGTCATTTCTAGGTTATCCATCCACGAGAGAATCTTATGTAAATTTTCATTATTTTATTAATAAATTGCCTGAAGTGGCCGCGTTGGCTCAGGCCGTGGATTATTTCCCTCTTTGAGGGTTTTAACCACGTCAAAATACTAGTGTATTGATCTGTGATATATTTGTGAGCGGTGTCCTTTGGTGTTTTGTCTGAGGAACTTACCATGTAAATTCCTACAAGCTATATTTCTATTATATGGGGGTTATAATAGAAATAAAGTCGGTTTATTGTGTTAGGGGTTAAGTTGAGTTAACCAAAGTCTAAGATGTCGTATGGTGAATATGTGTGGGTAAATAGACTTAACCAAATCTTATGAAAGGTTTTTAAGGGTTGCGCTCAAAGGCTTATTAAAATCTAACCTTGAGTGTCTTTATGGAATATTTCCACTTAAGACTTAAACTTGGATAAAGTGGGTTTTCGTATGATGAAATGATTCTTCTTAAGCGTTTAATTAAGGGGCCTTAAACCTTTATTTGTGAAGGTTTTCACCATGGATCAGGTGATTAATTCTTGGGACCAGTGACATGCAATTTTAATTTTCATAACGTGGGTATTGTCAGATTAGGCTGACATCATGAACAATACTTATCAAACTCTTTGCCACAATATTCACCTCCATTGTCTCATCTAAGAAACTTCAACCTTTTTCCTGTCTCAGTTTCAACCAAAGCTTTCCATTTCTTGAAAGAATCAAATACATCAAATTTATTTTGAATACAACAAATCCACATTTTTCTAGTTGTATCATCAATAAGAGTAACATAATAAAGAGAGCCACCAAGAAATGATACCTGAGAAGGTCCTCATATATATGTATGCACAAGCTCTAATTTCTTGCTCTTCTTTTCATTCCAAAATCTAAGGAATATGACTCTCTTCTGTTTTCCATAAACAAAATTCTCACAAAATTCCAAATGAACACGGTTCAAACGTAGCAACAAATTTTTTGAGTGAAAAATATTCATTCCCTTCTCACTCATGTGCATGAGCCTATGATGCCACAATGTTGTCTTTGCTCCTATGGAGGTTAAACCATTAATATAATTAGAAATACCATTGCATAAATACAATGTACCAATGTTTTCTCATTTTTCTATTGTGGTGGCTCCTTTAGTGACCTTTCAAATTTTATCTGTAAAAGTAGTTACACAACCTTCACCTCCTAACTACCCTCTTGAAATTATATTTTTCTTCAGATCTAAAAGATGTCTTACCTCCTTCTATAGTCATTAGTTTCCATTTTGTTGTTTTATGAAAAATTTACCCATTCCAATGATTTTACAAGGTTTATCATCACCCAAATGAACTTGTCCAAAATATCCTTGAAGATAATCATGAAAATTTTTCCCATCAGGTGTGGCATGTAATGAGGCCCCTAAATCTACCACCCAGGCATCAATAATATTTTATAAGGAAATAATAAGAGTGTCTTGCAACACATCACATGTCACATTCACTTCATGATTATTTTCTTGCTACACGTCTCCTTATTTTACCTTTTGAGACTTATAGTCTTTCTTTAGATGTCCTTTCTTCCCACATTTCCAGCACACTATCCCCGATTTGGACTTGGATCTCCCTTTCCTTGACTTACTGTGATATCCTCGTCTCTTTCCCCTTTCCATTTTTCTTCCCCTAGTCTTTGGAGTTAAAGCATTACCTGATGTTTCACTAGAGCTTTTCCTTTGCATTTCCTCGCTAAGGATTACACCAACAACATCATCAAACTTTAAAGTACTAGATCTAGAGACAGAGTTACTAATGGCCGTAACTAAACCATTCCAACTTTCTGGCAATGAGCACAGAAATAATAGAGCCCTAACATCATCATCAAAACTTACCCCTACAAAACTTAACTCAACAGTAATCGTGTTAAATTTGTCTAAATGATCAGCAACAGATCCACCTTCTGACATCTTCATATTAAATAAATGCTTCATAAGAAATACCTTATTTGAGGCAAAAGGTTTCTCATATAATTTGGCCAATGTCGACATTAAACCCTTTGTTGTCATTTCCTTTGAAATATTAAAGGCTATAAATGCTTCTAGGTATAGCGCTATTTTTCCAAGTGCCTTTCTATTGAGAATATCCCATTTTGTGTTTGTCATACTCGTCAGTTTCTTTGCCTTTCTTCTCAATGGTAAGTACAGATCTTTTCGATACACATAATCTTCCATCTGCATCTTCCAGAGCTACTAGTTTTGGTCATTAAATGTTTCTACCCTAAACCTAGCATATTCCTCCATTTCTCCCACTCAAACAAGGAATGCTTCTCTCTTGCACGTTTATGAGTCAAATAGACCTTTGGCTCCCATACCAGTTGTTGGAAAATTATATATTATAGAGCAATGGAATGCATAAAATATTGCAGAAACACAAACCTAGAAAATGCATATAACAAGAGAGAGACACACATACACGTGATTCACCCAATCTGGGCTATATCGACAAAGAAAAAGCCAATCCTTCCTTTTATATTATCCAACAAAACTAAGTGATACAACCTATATTAGATCTGCTATAATCCCCTCTTTGCTCTCACACACAATCTCCTCTCTCTTTCTTGCTCGCAATACATATGTACACAGTCGCAGTATAATTCCATCATATATAGTGAGGGGTTACCTTCTAAGGAAAAAAACCCAAATTAAACATAAGTTCTAGCATCAAATCATCCGCCTAATGAACGCTCATGATTGACTATGAAATTAAAATATTTTAAAAGGAAATCTTACATCTATTTTTAGCTTCGGGGGTGCTACCCCCGAAACCCTACTGGCCCAGAGACCCCCCAAGTCGTGGGGGACTAACCCCCTCTGCATGGAGGGGTGTATAGTCTTCCTGGGGTATACATCCAACTGAAACAAAGACCTCTAAATAAAGATGATAAATTGGCTTGACACCCAACATTCCTCTAGTTTCCAATCCCCTAGGTATAGGTTGTTGGAGGGGACATATGCAGCAAGCTTTTGAAAAAGTTGTCGAATTGGACCTTTCGCGTGTTGAACCTAGCTAAATGTGCCACCCTCCTTAAATAATTCATCCAAACTATCCTTGTATACTAACTCTTGGTCCTCCGAGACCCCAAATGCTTCTATAAAGACCTTGATTCAATTTGTCACAAATTCCTATGGAAAGGGGCTAAGATGGAAAAACAAAAATTCTCCCTAGTAGCATGGCATAATCTTTTCCTTCTCAAGACTCATGATGGTTTGGGTATATAGGATCTAGAGGATCAAAATACGCTGATGGGTACCAATGATCCAGGTGGATATTGGTGGCCACCTACCTATTCGACTTGGACTCCCAACACTGTCCCCTTTAGTTTTTTGGGTCTTCAACTTTTGGAGCCATCTTGAGGCCCTAAATGATGTTTTTAGGGAAAACGAAGAGGCCGAAAATGTCCCAAACCGGCTTGGCTGTTTGTTTTTAGTCTTCTCTTTGAGATATTTGAAACAAGGTATTGTGATAGTCAAATAATGATCCAGGTGGATATTGGTGGCCACCTGCCAATTCTAGTTGGACTCCCAACATTGTCCCTTTCAGTTTTTCGGTTTCCTTAATTGTAGTAGAGTTTACTATTTTTGGTAGATTTTCGGGTCTTAAACTTCCGGAGCTATTTTGAGACCCTAACGACATTTTGAGTGAAAATGGAGAGGCTCGAAACGTCCCAACCCAACTTGCCTACTTTTTTTTGGCCTTTTCTTTGAGATCTTCGAAATGAGGTATTATGATAGCCAAACAATGATCCAGGTGGATATTGGTGGCCCCCAGGCTATTCCCCTTGGACTCCCAACCTTGTCCCTTTCAGTTTTTTGGCTATTTTTAGCATTTTTTCAGGACCTGAACTCCTGGAGCCGCTCTGAGGTCCTAAATGGTGTTTTTAGGGAAAACAGAGAGGCTAATAACATCCCAAATTGGCTTGCCATTTTTTTCCTTCTCTTCTAGATCTTCGAAATGAGATATTATGATTGCCAAACAATGATCCAGGTGGATATTGGTGGACACCTTCTTATTCCACTTGGACTCCCAACGCTATCCCTTTTAGTTTTTTGGTTTCCTTAATTGTAGCAAAGTTTACTATTTTTGGCAGTTTTTCAGGTCCTAAACTTCTAGGGCCATTTTGAGGCCCTAAATGGCATTTTTAGGGAAAACGGAGAGGCCAAAATTTTCCCAAATTCATTTATTGATTTGCTTTTGGCCTTCTCTTCAAGATATTTGATACGAGGTATTATGATAGCCAAATAATGTTCCAGGTGAATATTGGTGGCCAACTACCTATTCTACTTAGACTCCCAACATTGTCCCTTTCAGTTTTTTGGTTTCCTTAATTGTAGCAAAGTTTACTATTTTTGGCATTTTTTCGGGTCCTGAGCTTCCATAGCCATTTTGAGGCCCTAAACGACTTTTTTATGGAAAACGGAGAGCCTTGAAATGTCCCAAACTTATCTATCATTATGTTTCTACCCTTCTCTTCGAGATCTTCGAAATGAGGTATTATGATAGCCAAAAAATGATCCAGGTGGATATTGGTGGCCACTTGCCTATTCCACTTGGACTCCCAACATTGTTCCTTTCAGTTTTTTGGTTTCATTAATTGTAGCACATTTTACTATTTTTGACAATTTTTCGAGTCCTGAACTTTCGGAGTTGTTTTGAGGCCCTAAATGAATTTTCTACAAAAAACAGAGGGGCTGAAATCGTCCCTACTCAGCTTGCCTCTTTAATTTGGGCCTTCTCTCTAACATCTTCAAAACGAGGTATTAAGATAGCCAAACAATGATCCAAGTGGATATTGGTGGCCACCTGCCTATTCCACTTGGACTCCCAATGCTGTCCCTTTCAGTTTTTTGGTTTCCTTAATTGTAGCACAGTTTACTTGGCAGTTTTTTGGGTCGTAAACTTCCGAAGCCGTTTTGAGGCCTTAAACTATGTTTTTAGTGAAAACGGAGAGGCCGAAAACATCCAAAATTGGCTTGCCAATTTGTTACGAGATCTACAAAACAAGGTATTATGATAACCAAACAATGATCAAGGTGGATATTGGTGGAAACCTACCTATTCCACTCGGAATCCCAGCACTATCCCTTTCAGTTTTTCGGTTTCCTTAATTGTAGCAGAGTTTACTGTTTTGGGCAGTTTTTCGATTCTTGAAGTTCCGGAGTCATTTTGAGGCCCTAAACGACGTCTTTAGGGAAAACAGAGAGGCTGATAACATCCCAAATTGGCTTGTAAATTTATTTTTGGCCTTCTCTTTGAGATCTTCAAAACGAGGTATTATGATAGCCAAACAATGATCGAGGTGGATATTGGTGGTCACCTACCTATTCCACTTGGATTCCTAATGTTGTCCCTTTCAGTTTTTCAATTTCCTTAATTGTACCAAAGTTTACTATTTTTGGTAGTTTTTCCGGTCCTAAACTTCTGGAGTTGTTTTCAGGCCCTAAACGACGTTTTTAGGGAAAACAGAGAGGCCAAAAACGTCCCAAACTAGCCCACTCATTTGCTTTTGGCCTTTTCTTCGAGATCTTCAAAACAAGGTATTATGATAGCCAAACAATGATCCAAGTGGATATTCGTGGCCACCTACCTTTTCCACTTTGACTCCCAACACTGTCCCTTTTAGCTTTTATGTTTCCTTAATTGTAGCAAAGTCTACTATTTTTGGTAGTTTTTTGGGCAATGAACTTTCAGCGCTGTTTTGAGGCCCTCAATGACATTTTTAGGGAAGTCTAAGAGGCCGAAAACATTCCAAATTGGCTTGCCTTTTTTATTTTTAGCTTTCTCTTCGAGATCTTTGAAATGAGGTATTATGATAGCCAAACAATGATCCAGGTGGATATTGGTGGCCACTTGACTATTCCACTTGGACTCCCAGCACTGTCCCTTTCAGTCTTTTAGTTTCCTTAATTGTAGCACAATTTACTATTTTTGGGAGTTTTTTGGGTCCTGAACTTCCGGAGCCATTTTGACGCCCTAAACGACATTTTTAGGGAAAATAGAGAGGCCAACATTTTTTCTAATCACTCCCTTAATTTGGTTTTGACCTTTTCATCAAGATCTTTGAAATGAGGTATTATGATAGGCAAACAGAGATCGTATGCCAAAGTTATGACCCCGTGAAGTTGATGTACCAATTTACCCAAATAGGTCCCACAGTTTTGGCGCTTCATCTCCTAGGGTTAGATTTTTGGACATTTAGGGTTTTCCATTGTTTCTTAATAATAAATTGGCCTTTGAGCCTCATTGTAACATAGTTCAGAGGCATGTAGCCGCCACATCTCTCCTTAGAGATGAGCTAACATCGTCCAAGTTATCTTATTTCAATTTTGTTTGTAAGCATAGTTCAATGTTTTTCCATTAATGAAATGAAGTATTTTTATGCCGCATCTCTGTGTTTATGATTATATCTATAAGTTGTTGTGTTCCTATTTAATTTCAGATCAGTGGTATCACAGCAATCTTCTCTTTCTTTCTTTTTTCTTTGCATTTCCTCAACGAGGTCAGGGTATAAGGAATTAGGGCTCAATCTGGTTAAACCATTGCAGGATCAGCCTCGCAAAACCCGATGATCTTCTGTTGTAGAACAAAAGAAATACAAAGTGGCAAGATATCCTTTAAAAATGTTGCTCGAAGAATCTCTCGAGCGACAAAGGGACGCAATGATAGATAACTTTTCCCAAATCCTTCGACGGCTACCCACAGGCAATGCATCTTCATCTAGCACCCACTCTAGAGGTGCGACTCCTTTTAAGGTAAAAGTTAACTTTGATATTCCCATATTCAAAGGCTTGATAGATGCAGACGTCATAGATAAATGGTTAAATCTATTGGAAGGATATTTTTCAGTTCATGACTTTTCCAATCGGGAAAAGATTACGTTTGCACTTCTCAAAGCCGCCGCACATGTCAAGGACTAGTGGAAAACCTACTGTGAGCAAAAGGACGAGAGTGAACCCTCGCTATTTTCAGCTGCACCCACTTGGAATTCTTTCCAAGACGCCATCAAGGAACAATATTACCCTGTGAGGAGCTATGATCATTAATACATAACGTGGACCATGCTACGCCAGGGAAGGGACCAAGATGTGCCCGACTTCACAAATACTTTCCATCCCCTTTGCACAAAGATGGATATCAAGGATACTGAGTGGCATTTGGTGCTCAAGTACCACGACTATCTACTCAAGTACATCCAATATGAGATGGATTTCTTGGACATTTCCTCGCTCGGCATGGTGTATCGGTACGCTGTAAAGCTTGAGCAAAAGTTTAAATAGAAGAAGCGTGACTTTGGAGTTGTGAATCCAAAGCAAGGAAAATGCAACCCCAAACCACAAAACAGGGGACTAAGCCAAGGAAAGGCTACCCAAGAAAACCTGCCAAAGTTATAAGCAAAGGAAAACACCACAAAGAGGAAGAGGGACACGGGAAAATGGTGTGAGTTCCATAAGAGCTCCACTCACAATGCAAGTGAGTGTCAAGCAAAGCACTCATTGGTGGCTGAGCTAAAGGCTTCCAAATCAGATGTAGGTTCTGACTCTAAATCAGAAGTCAATAAGGGGACTCACAAAGAGGAGAAGATTGTTAAAGCGGAGCCTAGTGCCATCATGGCCACCAAAAATATCCAGAATGTTGAGCCTGAAGATCCAGAGGAGGGGGAACGCCTCTTCCACTCATAGATGTGAGTGAAGGGTTCTCCACTGCAATTCATTGTCGACAATAGGAGCCAAAAGAAACTCATTTCAGTAGAAGTCGTGAAGCAGCTAGGCCTAAAGACTACATTACGTCAACTATACACCATTGGTTGGCTTCACCAAGGACAAGATCTTCGCGTCAGCCAGTAGCGTTATCTTCCCTACAACATCAAGCCCTTCACAGATGAGGTATTATGTGATGTTGCTCTCTTGAAGTTTATGATGTATTGTTAGGACAACCATACTTGTGGAATCGACATGTTGTATATGAGTCTATACCTCGCTCTATGATTATTACTTTAGCTAATAAGTTGTATAGGATACCGAGGTAGCCCCGCCTACCGTCGTCTCTTTGATCACTGCAAAGCAATGCAGTAAGCTCATTTCCAAGGCTAGGAAATTCGTTTTCCTTATGATTCGCCCCCAACGAAAGAAGAAGGTTGTGACTACAACCTCTAGGTAGGGCTTCTCTGCACAAAAACAACAGATGGATTGTTGGCATTATGATACAGGTGTTATCCTTGATGGAAACTCACTCAGAGGTATGATATAGGTGTTGGACTAGAAATAATACTAAGAGGGGGCGGGGGGTGAATCAGTATTATCAAATCAAACACTTTTTCATTTTCATACTCAGATTAATATATGCTACTTCAGTTAAGGTTACCTGTGTATATACGCAACTGTGTTTAATGCAACTGACATATATCCAGTAAACTTATGATTCAGTTAGTTGATCTTCAATGAGTGCATCAGAACATTAATAACCATTTGAACAGTAAACAAGTGCAATAAAACAGAACGGATCATCACACATAAGAAGCACACATGAACACCAAAATATAAGCTGGAAACCCAATGTGGGTGAAAACCACCTGCTGCAATTCATCTCTATCTTCTTTTAATAAGAAACTTCTTTTTACAATATTTATATACTGGTGCAGTTTTATACCAGTACGCAGGTTTATACCTGTAGAAGGCTACAACCTTCTCTTGTTCTCCAGTTTCTACTAGAAGGGAGCTACAACCCCCTTAGCTCTTGTACTAGTTGATCCATTTACTACTACGTAGGTGCCAACCTATTGAAGGCTCTAACCTTCACTCGTTTTCCAACTGCTACTATTGAGTGTGGAGCATGATTGTTCAGAGGTCTTTATTTCAGCCGAATGTATACGCTAGGAAGTTTTTATAGCCCTCCATGTGGTGGGGTGCAGGGGGGACTTGTCCCCCCCACAGGGGTTCGGGGGGGCCAATCCCCCCCGGCTGGGGGGTCCAGGGGCCAACGTTCCCCTAGCGAGGGCTCGGGGGCAGCGCCCTCAAAGCTAAAAATAGATGTAAAATTGCCTTGTAAAAGTATAGTAATTTCTAGTCAATCTAGGCCATTCATTAGACGGATGATCTAATGGTAGAAATTATGTTTAGTTTAGGGTTTTTTTTCCCTAGAAGGCAACTCCTCTCTTTGTATGAGGGCATTGTATTTGAGGTTGTATAATAGATGTGTATTCTCCGAGCGAGAAGTAGAGAGGTGAGACTATTAGAGAAAACAGAGGATATTACCACAGATCTGCTGTAGGTTGTGTCTCTTCATTCTGCTAGATAATAGAAAGGAAGGACTGGTTGTTTGGGGTGGACGTAGCCCAAACTGGGTGAACCATGTATATCTGTGTCTCTCTTGTTTTATGTGTTTTATGTGTTTATATTTCTGCAATATTTTATGTGTTCCATTACTTTGTAATATATAATTTTCTAACAGGTACTGGAAGGGAGCTCCAACCCCTTGGCTTTTGTACTGGCTGATATGTTTACCAATAAGTAGGCACCAGCTTATAGAAGGCTACGATTTTCTCTCTTCCTCCAGGGACCACGTTTCATAAATTTTCATACTGGATACTCCTGAAGCACAACACCATAATTTGAAGGCCACGTTTCATCCAATTTTCATACTAGACTCATCAACAACAATGAAGCACAAAATCAATCACCACAACAATACATCCATCAACTACACCTACATCATTGATCTCTGAATCACCCAATACTGAACCATTGAAACCTTGGCAACAACACAGTCGCCAGAACACAGAACAGACAATAGAACTTTGCAATAACAACCAGATCCAACTGCAACTTCAAAGTATCATACTTCATACTGTATACGCTACTCTGATGAACCCAACCTGCGTGTATATGCACTTTTACCAAAGCGAACCCACGTACAAATCTGCAAATTCTAACTTATAATTTTGTAGCTATTCCAGACATCAATTATACGTAGAACATAACATAAACATGCGTCAATAATTCAGATCTAGTCTATCCATGATCAAACCATATAATGATAAAACTTTTCAAGCCTTAAGATCTCGATCCATTGTTCATCATCATCCACATGGGTGCATCCCTTTTTCATATCAAGAAAATCATCACAAACCCATAACCTGCATACTAGATCTCACACTTCATCAAATATTCATCACTTGCTCACCTCTTCGCCTAATGATCTTCTCCTTATATAGATTTAGGCCTCTCTCAATACCATGGTCCAAAACCACGTAGAACCAATACCTTGGACCCAATACCTGGGGTCAACACTTCAGACCAAATACCATGGACCAATACCAAAATACCATGGACCAAATAACACGGACCAAATACCATGGACCAAAACTTAGTTTTCCAACATGTACGCATATTTCCTTTTGTGAACCTGTGTGTGTACGTATACGCATCTTTTGTTTTGATAACCCACATGTATATGCACTTTAGTTAAGGTTAACCTGCGTATACCTCTCTCTTCACCTGCTGCACTATGATCTATCATCTGAGTGAGTTGCCATCAAGGACAACACCTGTATCATAATGCCAATAATCTGCCCCTTTGGATTTGATGGCAACTACCACACCAAGTCGCTCTCCCCCTTTGACATCAAGGGAAAAGGGCAGACCAAGAGGTTCTCTCCCTTGGTATATCTTATGTTGTCCATACTCCCCCTGAGTACGTGCTGAAATCTTTGATTGAGCTCCCCCTTTGTATATGCCAAGATGTACCAACCTGTCCATGCTCCCCATGAGTACATGCAAGGTCTACAAAATCATAACATGAATCTATACACACATCAATCTCCCAACCAAGTGGGAATACACCATTTTTTACTCATCCACCCAACCAACTGGGGATATATCAAATATTTAAACATGACTCAAACACAAGAACCATTACGTCATCCATCTCATGCATAGTTGCGTAACAAGATACATCATATGACTCACAAACACCAAGGACCTAAACAAGACCATGATAGTTATCAGCAGCTATCATACACCATATGATCTGCACTACTAGCGTCCAGACTTGTAACCTACAATCCATTCTCTTGGTCAAGCAGGATGTGTCAAAAAGCATCATCACCAAAGACTTCTAACCATCATGCCAACAATGCATTATTCGAAGCATATGCTCTGCCTAAGCCTGTGCTGACCATCATATACCATGACCGAACCATTTCCTGAGTTTGTTTTGCTGCCTTTTCTTCAGAGCTCCATATACATGACTGTATAGCATCTAACTCACATATATACATGACTTGTCTTCATGAAACCTGCATATGAGATTTAGAAAATTGATGTTCCACACTTTTAGTTTCCTCTGAGTCTGTCATGTCTGTGTACTCTGCTATGCCACATATTTCTAGTTGTACTTCCTTTTTCTTCCATATCTTCAACTATAAGGATGTTTTCTCCTTTTTGTATGGTGCCCAAAATCTTCTCCTGCATTCCTTTGCTATGTGTCCAAGCTTGTTACATGCATAACATCTTACATGTTTCATATTCCTTCTGTAGCAATCAACAACATTGTGACCAAACATATTGCAAGAAAAATAATATCCCTTAAAGTACCTGGAACGTGATGATATTTCTGTGTGATGGTCTTGAACCATTCTACTTCTGCATCTGGCTACAACATGTCCAAGATTATGACATACATAAAATTTAACATTGTTCATCGGAGGAAATAATCGTCTATCACTTCCACAGTTAGGAGCAAAAGATATTCTTTGAGGAATTTCTTTCCTTGGTTGTTGATGGGGTTGTCTTCACATCTCCTTGTTCAGAATTTCAGATTTCTCATTAGAGTTCCTTGCCTCACCTCATGAGCTAGATTCACCTTCAACAGATTCATAAAAACCAAGACCAGTTTTGATAGCAGGTGACCTTTGACTACTAATAATATCATCCAAAATCTTAGTACTATCTTGAAATCATATTAGTTTATCCTTTTCTTCTAATTTACCTTTCAAGATATTTACCTCAACCTGATGTTGTTCTTCCTTTTCTAGACATTTCTTCTTCAAAATTTCTTCAGACTTTCTTCCTTCTTCCATCTATTGTCTTAGTTTGAGAATCTCTTTTTCTTGTTCTTCATTCAGCTCCTGCAGCATTTGATGAACTTTGAAGGCACATCCCAGCTAAGCTTTTAAGCTGATAATTTCTTCTTTAAGGGCACTCTCCCTTTTTCTAGGTAGATCTTGTTGATCTATGATTTTATCTGATGCTTTGTTTGCTTGTTCATCTTCAATCTGAGGTGATTCAGGATCTGAATACTTGCTTCCATTCAACGATAGGCTGTCATTGTTCCTTTGAGCTATCTTCTTCTTTTGACGCGCTTTCTTTCCCATTGTTCTATGTTTCTCCTTCAAACGATCAATCTTCTACCAAAGGACCAGCTCTGATACCAATTGTTGGAAATAATACTGAGAAGGGGGGGTGAATTAGTATTATTAAATCAACCAATTTTCATTTTCATAGATATATATACGTTACAGGTCGCGGAGGAGTACAGGGAAATTTTTGCCCCACCCACAGGGGTACCTCTACACTGTCAGGTCAAGCAGTCCATTGATCTGATCCTAGACACGTCGCTACCCAATGGACCGATCTAATCCTAGACACTTTGTTCTGGAGAATAATGAGATCAGGAAGCAGATTCAGGAACTACTGCAGAAAGGGAACATCAGGCCAAGCTCATCACCCTGTGGGAGCCCAATTGTATTGGTACAGAAGAAGAATGGAACTTGTAGACTTTGTATTGACTATCAGGTACTGAACATGATCAATGTCTAGAATAGGTACCCAATCCTATGGATTGATGACCTTCTAGACCAGCTCAAGGGGGACAAATATTTTAGCAAGATCTCCTTGAAGTCAAGTTATCACCAGGTTCCTACCGAACCCTCAGATGTGTGGAAGACTACCTTCAAATCCAAGGAGGGCCTTTTCAAATGGTTGGTCATGCCGGTCGGATTGATGAACGCCCCTGAAACCTTCATGAGACTGATCAATGACATCTTGCGGCCCTTCACCAATGCATTCGTGGTGTTGTATCTATATGACATTTTTATCTTCAACTAGAGTTTGAAAGAACACCTCCACCATATTTGGCAGGTCCTTCAAACCCTTCGACAACACAAGTTGTGTGCTAACTTGGGTAAATGCACCTTTGGCCTGACCCAGGTTCAATATTTGGGGTACATCATTGATGAGGAGGGTGTATTAGTCGACCCATCCAAGACACAAGTCATTCAAGATTGGCCAGCCCCAACCACTTTAAAAGAGCTCCGCAACTTTTTGGGTCTTGCAAATTTCTACCACAGGTTCATGTTGGGATTTTCTCATATCACTTAGCCTTTAAGTCAAGTCACCAAGGGCAAATACAAAGCAAATTTATTTTGGTCGGAAACCCATTAGTGAGCATTCTCTGAGTTGAAGAATCACCTCTATTTTGCACCAATGCTCACATTGCAAGACCTGCAACAACCATTTGACATTGAGACAGATGCCTCTGACTATGCTATTGGGGAAATTCTTAGTCAACATGGGCATCCAGTGGCTTACCATCCTGAGACACTTTTAGGCACAGTCTGAAAGTACCCCACTTATGAAAAAGAAATGTATTATGTTGTGCAGGCTTGTCGTCAATGGAAGCATTACATTCTGGGGAAGGAAACAATCATCCACATATACCATTGGCCTCTACAGTTCATAAAGACACAAGGGAAGTTGTAGAACGATCGCCATACAAAATGTTCCACCTATCTGCAACAGTTCCATTTCAAAATTAATTATAAGAAGGGAAGCACCAATAATGTTTCCAATTGCCTCAGTAGACCACCGATCATGACGTTGATGACTGTGCTTGACTCCTGTGGGCACGAGACATTGGGGTGGATGCATGTTTACAAGAGTGATTGAAAATTCGCTAGCATATACCAGACACTCCTCGAAGGGAAGAATGTTCCAAATTTTCAACTTCAGGATGCACTGTTATGCCACTTCAGACACATATGTGTTCCTTCAAGTGAGGTGCCAAGATGATTTTGGAGGCACACTACAGTCGAGTCACAAGACATTTTGAAGTAGAGAAAATAGTGGCAGTATTCCAAAAGTATTTTTATTGTCTGAAACTTCGTCAGGATGTTGGGGAGTACATTAGATCCTGCACCACATGTGACATTGCCAAACCAACCGTCAAGAAGTAAGGATTGTATACACCTCTACCTACTCATAGCCAGCCTTGGGTATCTGTCTCCATGGATTATATGTTGGGCCTTCTTTCTACTAAGCACGCCAATGATTGCATTTTCATGGTCGTTGAAAAATTCTATAAGATGGCCACCATGGTAACCTGCAAGAAGAGTATCTCAGTAGAGGCCACTACTAAGCTCTTCTTTGAGCGAGTGTGGGTACACTTTGGGATCCCACAATCCATTATCTCAGATTGAGATAGTAGATTCCTAAGTGCATTTTGGTCAAGTCTCTGGTCGATGCTGAATACAAACTCACTAAGTCCACGACTTTCCATCCCCAAACCGATGGCCAAACAAAGATTGTTAATAGAATGATCATACACATTTTGTGGATGTACAACTCAAATCATCCACACACATGGGATGAAAGTCTCCCCTATGTCCAACACAACTACAATAGACCTCTCCACAACTCAATAGGTGATAGCCCCTTTTAGGTAGGGCTAGGATTTCAGCCATTATGCCCCATTGAAGTGGCCATACTATTTACAACAACTCAGGTAGATTTGACTCACGTGCAGTCCGAAGCTGAAAGGGCTAACAACTTCATTGAGTGCATTCAACACATTCGCCAATAGGTCCATGATATATTGGACAAATCAAATGCCAAGTATAGGAAGTGCCATGATCAACATCAAGTGTCACACAAGTTCTAGGTGGGTGACAAAGTTTGGCTTCATTTGCAGAAAGAGCACTTTGTTGGGCCCCACCGCAAGCTTCACCCACTCTTATATAGGTGATCCACCATCACCAAGGCCATCAGTGTCAATGGCGTCGAGCTCATCATCCCACCGTTCCTTGGTCTACACCTAGTGTTCAATGTAGATCACCTTCAGCCATACTTCCCACCATTGTTGGCCACATTTGACATTGCAAAACAACTCACACCACTAGAGCTAAACCCAAACTGCATAGAATAGGCCACCACTGATCAGATCATGGACATACAGATCAAGAGCACTCGCCAGCAAAAGATCAAACTATATCAGCTTGTCAAAGCTGGCAAACTCCTTCACCAAGGCAAGTGGCTCACCAGGGACCAAGTTTAGCAGAAGTTTTCCCATCTATGGATGCACTCAATGCAATGGGGACCATTACTTCCTAAGGGGGGAGGAATGATCTAGGTGGATATTGGTGGCCACCTGTTTTGAGGAAAACTAGTGTTTTTTCAATTTGCTAGTCTGCTAGGATTGGTATCTATCCTAGAAACAAACAATCAAAGAAATTTGTGATTTCCTCTATGTATGATAGATAAGATAGAAGCAAAAGGAACCACTCTGGATCTTCTGCTTGACTCCTTGCTTGATTTCTCTCCTCCTTGATAGAGCTTGCAACTCTTCTCCTACCTATCCCACATAGAGAATACTTGTAGAAATGAAGTAACACAACACCATCAAAGCATCTCGATCTATGATATCATAAGCATTGCAGAGTCAGAAATACAATGAGCATATAATGGCATTTACAAATAGAAACATTCACAAATACACGATTATATGGAGGAAAACTGAAAGAAATTTATGAATAATAGAAGAGAGGATTACAACCGAGCTGTCTGATCTAGCATCATCCTCCCAGCATCAAAGTCCTCTTCACCTCATGAAAAGCAAGATCACCCAACAATACAATGTTGCTTCTCAAAGACAAACTATCAGCACTTCCTTACAAATTAAAAAATTCCATCCCCTAGATCTCTCAGATGAGGGATCCATTTATAGATGTCTGCAAGGGTGTGAGTCACCTCTGGGTTTTTGATTAGTGTCATTCCACTTGTTGTTCTTGGTTCCACTTCGAGATTTCTTGGATCTCCCATTCATCCCTGGGCGAATTCACAGAGGCAAGTGTCATTGGAGAAGTTCCTAGAAGTTTCCATGAGCATCTAATTAAAAAATTGTCTCAGACATTTGTCCATTCTCGCTCATCGCACCCCACAAAAGGCCTCTTTAGTATGCATCACACCTAGCTAGTGTAGGAGTCAATATGCATCACACCCTGACAGTGGAGCAGTCAGTATGGTCCAGTTTTGGCTAGTTCTGATTGGTTTTTCAGGTGGAACTTATGGGGAATGATGTAATCAATTGGCCATGATCCTTTATGGTATGAAACAACACTTTTAGGGGTTAAAAATCCCTTTGTTTATCAACATATAATATTCGGGTTATAGTGCCCAAATGTTTCTATAACAGTTGACCCCTAAAGCATGAAGTCGTAAATCTTTTGATGTCAGGTGAAATGCTTTATCATGACGATCCGAGGTATTCGACCTGGAAGGTGACCTATATAAGATACAATACAATACATCATCCCAATATAATTTTCTGTGATCTAGATGAGGTGGGCATTCCCATTCTTAGCTTTATAAATTCATTTTCTTGTACATAGAATAGATAATCATTTGGAGTTGAAAATTGGTGATTCTTTCTATGTAGAGTCATCATCCCTTAGGTTGAATGATCATCTGTGTAGCTTCTGTGTACATTTGACGTCTTTATATTCCTGAATATATCGCAGCTCAGATGGATGAAACTAGATCCAAGGTCTTCAAACTCATTCAATCTTCACTCGATGTACAAGTTGATCCATGTGAAAAGATGTCCTGAAGTCGAACATGGATATACATTGCCTGATTACTAGCCAATAGTGTAAGTTGTTAACAGACGCGAGAGAAATGACCGATAATGATAATGATCCTCAAGGTACTACAGTACAATTTACGTGGTGTGAATATATGATCCGGTGTCGAACACGACGCAAAATCTTTCGGTCGAAGGCCATTGATGTAAACTTGTTGTGAGAAGTGAGAAACTTGCCATTGAGGCTTGCAAGCTTCAAAGTACTGAAAGGGTCATTTCTAATTTAACTTCTTGGATAATGAGCTTATGTCAACAAGAAGTGACCCATCGTAGGAGGGCCTTAATGTATCCCACATCAATGACACGAAACAAAGAAAATTATTATCTGGAGGTGGAAAACGATCTGATGATACAAGGCTCAAGAATGGCAGTCATGAAAAAATGGAGGGCGAAGGTATTGCAGTGGATGAGACATTGACTGGATGGTGAATTCTCTGAATAACTTCTCTTGAACATATTGGTGAAATTTAAATGGATTCGTAGTGTTAACCCCAAAACATGGATGATATGGAGGAACAATGGTGATATGACTGGTGAATGGAATAACCCAACCCGACTCAATCATGGTGATGGAATGAAAGTGTCATGTTCAAGAGCAACCTACTAACAATAAAATTCTTTAAGTTTTCTTCCCTTTATCCCCAGTCATTGTTGATCAGTACCTCTTTATTTTTTTCAAGCTTGAGGAGGATAGCATATGCTTGTTATATAATTTTCCCTTTGGGAAAACCTGTCGCTATGTTTTAGCGAGCCTAGTGACAGTGAAACTTGTTCTTGTCTGGGTGGACAAGTTTGTCGCTATTGTTTTAACGAGTTCAACGACAAGGATAACTCGGTCATTTTCATGTTTAGAGAGTTTGAAAAGGGACAAAAAGGAAACTCGAGTAGTTATTTTTCGTAAAGTCTGAAAAAGGATAAAATAATATGAAAGGGATGATTTTTCATTAACTTTAGCGAAACGAAAAGACAAGCGCTCGAACTTTTTTCCTGAGATAATCTGACAGGTTCGAGAAAGATTAAAATATACAGGAGGGATGGCACTTCCAATCACTTTAGTGTGTTGGAGAGGCCAATAGCTCGACAATATTTTCATATTTAATGAGTATGCAAAGAGTTTAAAGTAGACTCTTTTTTTGAGGAATGAGTGGTGTTTATGGTAGCTACTGGTTCTGGGTAAGCTTGGAACTTATCAAAACATGGGGATGTGAAGAGGGTGGCTAACAAGACCACTCATCACAACTGTTCCTCAAAAGGGTAAACAATCAAGTGAAAGCGTATGATCGGCCAAAAGGATGGAAGTGATGGCAGGAACATGACCAAGGCTCAAAAGGTTGATATTATGGCAATCAAAAAGGTTATTTACTAAAGTTGGGTTCATTTTCTAACAAGCTTAAACTCCGGGGGAACATATGCTCAGTTTGTGGTTAAAATTTCCAATTCACTATTTAGCACATCATATTCTTTTATCGATCGTTGAAACTACTCAATCACTCCATCAAACTGATTAGAAATACATATATATGTACGAAAAATGAATTGAAACTAACATTTTGCTTGAAGTACGTGAATAGTAATCATAAAAGTAGTTTCACCTTTTACTTTCATCATTCCATTTCAAATTTGGGATTTAGAACTCTTGAGTGGTTTGACCGTCAGGAGATGGTCTTTGTGGAGTATTCATACATCAGGATGGATTTCCAAGGTGACCCAGATTTGGCATTACCTGTTGGCGATCAATGCAGTGCTCTAGGTAAAAATGATTCGACCATATATTTGTTTATCAGTTTTATAATGTTTTTTGTGTTTTTGAATGTTATCAAGACTAATCAAACTCAAGTGTGTATGTAGATATTGGGCCAGTGCGACCAGCGGCATGCCCACAGGCGGCAACTGATGTTCGAGCAGGAGAGGTTGTAGGGAGGGCCATCATTCGAGATCTGGACATAGCGGAGACCCTGGCAGTGCTGCAAGATCAGATCGAGGGCCTCACTCTCGGTATTCAGGATGTTAGGACTGATGAGTTACCTATGAGGTTATAGCGCCACACTATTGGTGCGACGAGTTGATGGACCAGGCTCTTGCGCATGATTTCATAGGCAGTGACATGTTATCACCAGCGTCATTAGTCTAGGATTCTTTTCTGCATTCATATTTGAGCTTCTGAGTCATATGACCGATTTCGTCTTGGACATAAAACATTTTGTAAAACTATAAAAAATTATATATTTTTGGTTTTCAGAGTTTTTATTTCGGTTGAGTTATGCAATCTTGATGCAAATGTTAATGTGAAATTCTTTCTTTACAAATGCTACATATGTATATCCAACGCATAGTTTGCTAATGAATCAGTTAATGCATTTAAGTTTCTGGAAATGTGTTGATATTGAATGGAATCAAACTGCCTTTCCAAAATCTTGACTCTTAGGAACATACGATAAATGGTTGGGTTCTGAACGGAATAAACACTAACAAGCTGTAGGATGATGAGTTGCGATTCTAGCCTGACAACGAGTCAACGTATGCCATGTGAAATGGTATCGGAGAGAAGTTCAATTAGCACGTTATACTCAGTGATGTTGTTTTTTGATCGACCAATACATATCCCCCTAAAACTCACTAACTTGCCGCTTGGAGAAAAAATGGCCCAAGCCGCAGAGGATAGGGTCTGCGTACTACGACTAGCTCCATCGACATACCCAACAAGTGGTTCCAAAATATTTGCAATCTGCAACAAAAGCGAAGAAAATTACCTAACAAAAATGACAACTCTAAAGGAAAACAAAAATGTAGCAAAACAAAGAGATTACTATGCATAATCAAGCATAGTAACATTTAAGATACAACCCGTTTTAGGGTTGCGACAGTGGAATCCCATCGTAATCGACCAGCTCATAGGCTCCTTTTGTCAATATTGATTTGACAATGTAGGGGTCCATCCATAATGGTTCGAACTTACCTGCTCCCAATTTATGAGATTCCTGATCATAAAGCAAGACCATGTCACATTCTGAGAAGACACGAGGCTTGACTTTTTTCCAAATTATGCCTTGAGTTGTTTCTTATGAGCTTTGTTAGCTAGCACGACATCACGACGGGTTTCATCCGAGTGGATTAGTTCCATGAAATGAGCTTCTTCCTATGAAGTTTCAGGAAGTAGATCAATGGCGAGATTGAGAGACGAAATTTCGCACTGAATTGGTAAGACAACTTGTAGACCATACACCAACTAAAAAGGCGTAAATCTGGTTGCATTTCTCACCGAAGTCCTATACGCCCACAGGGCTGAGTACAGGATTAAATGCCAATTTCATTTGTGGAATCCAATCATTCTCTACAACATGCGCTTAAGGACTTTGTTGATTGCCTCAACCTGTCCATTAGCCTACAGATAATATGGAGTAGAACTATGATGGGATAGTCCTAATTTGGCAATCAATTCAACCATCATGTGATTGCAAAAATGTGATCCTTGATCTGTGACTATAGCCTGTGGAATACCAAATCTTGTAAGATCTTTTGTGCAATAGCATAACCAGATAGACGCCCCCCACACACACCTGAATGGCAGTCATTCAGGGCCTTTTCGGCCTCCTCATTCGTGAGGCACCTTCGCAAAACTGTATCGACACCACGATGGTAAAGTGCATCATCGATAATGATGTAGTCTTTGGCTTGGTATTAAATACGTTTTTGTTCAAAGCGAGAGGTATTAGGCCTAAAAGTTTGGATTTGGAAATAGACCAGTATATCTTTGTACCACAGATTGCTTGACGATATCAGAAATAGAGTCTCATCCATGATTCATGCTTTAGATGGTTGGACGATGATGGGATGTCACAACGGAACTCCGACAAGATGAGAGACTTCTTTGATTTGGATTTGGTGAATTCCATATCAAACTCTTGCAAAATGGCTATCAATTTGGAATATTTGTTCCCTAGTAATTGACGCGATAGAATGTAGGTCATAGGGTTGCAATCTGACATAATGGTAGTTTTGCAAAAGAGAATATAGTGTCGAAATCTCTGTACTGCTTGAACAACTACTAACTCCAGTTGTTCAACATAGGAGTACTTTCTTTTTGTATCATTTAGGTTGCCACTTAAATAATATACAGGATGTTCTATTCCATTTTCTTCTTGCACTAAAACCGTGGAAATGATTGAATCGGTAGAGGAGAGATATAGGTTAAAGTCTTTTTGATAGTTAGGAGCATATGTTAATGATGAGTTTACTAGGGAACCTTTTAAAGCATCAAAAGAAGCTTGTGCAACCTGATCCCAGTGGAAGGGTACTCCTAATTTTTCAAAAGACATGTATAACCTTTAGCGAGTTCGGCATAATCTGGAATGAACCTCCTTAGAAAGTTAGCTTTCCCTTGGAGTTTCTGAATCTGAAGCAAATTTGAAGGTGGAGGCATGTCAAGGATTGCTTGAACCTTAAATGGGTTGAGACAAATTCCATCCTTAGAAACTACAAATCCAAGTAATTGACTAGAACCAACACAAAACACACACTTGTGCAGATTGAGTCATATCTTTTAGTGTCGGCAATGTAGAAATATGGTTCTCATGTGTTGCGGATGATCAGTCTACTTTCGTGAATGAGTCGGTAGGTCATCCAGATATGGTTGAACAATGTGCTTGATGTCATGGAAGGCATAGTTCATTGCCCACTGAAAAGTTGCACCTATTTTATTCAAACCGAAAGGTAGTTTACGGTACACAAATGTGGCCCACATACATATAAATGCAGTCTGCGACTAGTCCTATGGGCGGATATCGATTTGATTGTACCAGGAAAATCCATCCATGAATGAAAAGATTTCGCATCCGGTGCATTCATCAATTATCAGGTCGATGAAGGGTGTAGGGTAGTTGTCTTTTGGCCATGATTGACTTACATCCCTATAATTGACGCACACTCTAATTGTTCCTTTCTTTTTCATCACAAGGAGAATGTTCGACACCCAATTAGTTAGAGGAATAGGGTAGATGAAACCAACATGCAGAAGTTTTTCAACTTCTGCCTTAATGGTAGCGGATTTCTTTGGGTGAATAGGTCGAAGCCGTTGTCATATTGGTTTGACATCTGGATCCATCATGATTTCATGTTCAATGATTCTCAAGTCAATTCCTGGAATTTCTTCATGACCATGCAAAGACATCTCTAAATTTGCAAAAGAGAGCGCAATATATTTTCAGTTCTGAGGGAGAACAAGATTTTCCAACATGAATATTCTCTACAACATTAGTTTTGGTCTAGATATTAATGGCGATAGTTTCTTCAATATTGGATAGATTTCGCTTGGAATCCACTGTATTTATAGTATTTCATAAAAAATAAAAAATTGAAGGATGATTAAGGTCGCCTGAATAATCTTCGTTGTTATCTTGAAGGTGGGAACGATGGTGGTAATCTTCTCATGACATCTCTCCTATCATCATCAACTGAATGGTTCCTTCGTCTGTAGAATGTATACGAGACGAATGATCAGAAGAGGTACCATACTATAGAGACCTATCTATCCAAACACTCATTGGGTGTTGATTTGGGTTCGCCACCTAGGCCTACAAAATTGATTTCTATAAAGCTTCTATGGGGCTTGGGGGTAACACCTTGTGATGATCCACACTATCAAAATGGTTAGAGTTCCTCTTTATCTTAGACGATGTAGAAGAGATCATATGGCATGTTTCAACTGTGGCCACTTCCACCAAATTACTTCGAGGCGGGAGGGCAAAAGTACCCATTAAGGAAGGGTCTTTTAGGAGACCTCCTCCGACATTTTGGAGTGATTGAGAACTTCCATGGATCAATGGAATGCTTCCATTAGCTTGTGTTAGTTGGTCAACGATCATAATTCCACATTGGAAGGGAAATTAAATCTTTCTAAAATGCATTGACACCACAGCAGCCATAGCATAAATCCAGGGCCTTCCCAACAAGATATTGTAGTTGAGATTTCCATCAATGACTTCGACCTCAATTTATACTATCTTCCCCCCAATTCAACTTGCAAGTTACTTAAAATCCCATTCTGTGTGTATGTTATTCCATCGAATGCTTTTAATGTTGTTGATGATTGCGACAAGGGTGGTGAACCTAAAGTTTTCCAGCAACTCATTGACATAATTCAGGTAGATTCCCCCTCATCAATGATTGTTCAATGAACATTTTTATTGAGGGCTTTTACCTATATAAGGAAAGTGAGTTGGGCTGGTAACTAAGGTTCGTATCCATTATGGTTAAAGGTCACAAGATTGGAATCCGCTGGATCAATCCCACCTATTGCCGATAACAAAGCCTACTTTTGGGAGGGGCAATTTTGCAGTACCTCAAGGGTCGACATAGTGGATGGAAATTGAGCCAGATCCTCCACTATATTATAATTTTGTGCTACTTGAGCACGATGATTAAATGTTGATTTATGTACCACTCCCTTTGGTGCCTTTATAGTTAATTTAGGAATGATGGGCGGAACAACTTCTGGTGAAGTTGTTGTCGAATGATTGGGTTGATCTGTAGCCTTGTTGTTTGACGACTGTGGATTCCCATAATCTTTGTTCCTTGTCGATGTCAAAGAATATTTTTTTTGTTTTTAGATGGATAACTTAAGCCCTTGTGATGTCGAATTATGATCGGTAGCAACCAGATTGGTTTCTAGGTTTGGAAACGGATCGGTCAACACCACCGAGGTACTTGAAGTTTTTAAAAATTTCACAACCTCAACTTGATGTGGACAATCTTTCGTGAAATGCTCGTCGTTACATATGTGACTTGGATAACGAGGTTTATTTTGCCGAGTAGGTTTTTCAGAAGATTTTTTAGGAGTTGAGTTCTCTTGTTTCTTCTTATTATTTCTCCCCTTCTTCTTTCCCCCTGGTTGCTTTTGATCTTTACCCTTGTTAGATGACACAACATTAATCTCTGAGGCAAGGGGTTTATCATTTTCTTTTTTACTATAAACTGTAAGGTCTTTACCAGATGGACCTTTGCGGTTTGCATGGTTGAGGTACCGATCACGCCATCACCGGCGTGAGAGTCCTTGCTTGATTTAGGAGGAGGAGGAATCGAAAATTCTGGTCTGAGCGCGTCAATAATTTTTTCGTAAAGTGTGCCAAACTGAGTATAGATGAAGTCTAAATATTGGGCATGAGCAATGACTTTCTCTTTAGTGACAACTTCTCCTTTTTCCATGTCCTTAGTTATTGAAGGTAATAAGCACTTAATAAACCACTCAGCTAAAAGCTAATCAGGAACATACATCTTTACCATTTGTCATCGACATCGCCACTAATGAATATGATTAGATATGTCAGTGGTTGTTGTTTGTTTAAAGTTTGTAAGGAGTTCTCTCCCCGTTTTGTACCTTATGGGTAACTAAAAGTGGGTTAGAGTGGCAAGGGTGCCGAAGTTATCAAACGAAGCTCTAGGAAATTCAATATACCCTTTCGCTGCTGGACCAGTTATTATTCTCTAAAAAAGGTGAAGCCTAAACGAGTCATCATTTAGGGTGTTATATGAGCACCAAAAATGAAAATTCATTATATGTTTCTATTTTTATTCACCTAGATTTCCATTGAATTTGGGAATATTGGAGGGAAGTTTATAAGGAATCGCTGGTCTTATAGACATATTTGGGCACTGCAACCCCAATCACATATGTTGATAAACCAAGGGCTCTTAAACCCCTAAAAGTGTTGTTTCATACCTTAAAGTATCATGGTCAATTGATTACATCATTTCCTATAAGTTCCACCTAACAAACTACTCAGAACTAGCCAAAACTGACCCATACGGACTGCTTCTTGGTCAAGATGCGACGCATCTCACCTATTACACACAAGGGGTGTGATGCATAATGAAAAGGCCTTCTGTAAAGTGTGACGAGCGACAACAGACAAATGGCAGAAACAATTTGCTAAGTGGAAACCCAGAGAATCTTCTAGAAACTTCTCATATGACACTTGCCTCTCTGAATTCGCCCAGGGATGAGTAAGATATCATGAAATCTCCAAGTGGAACCAAGAACTATCAGTGAAATGACACTAATCAAAAACCCAGAAGCTGACTCAACCCACTGCAAATGTCTATACATGGATCCCTCATCCTAGAGATCCAAAGGTTGGAATTTTGTAATTTGTAAGGAAGTGTTGTTGGTTTCTCTTTGAGACATTGTATTGTTAGGTGGTCTTGCTTTTCATGAGATGAAGAGGGCCTTCATTCCGTGAGGATGATGCAAGATCAAACAACTAGGTTGTAATCCTCTCTTCTACTTCTACTATCAATAAAGTTATTTGAGTTTTCCTCCATATACGTGTGTTCTTGTAAATCTTGTATTTGTTAATGCAACTGTATGGTTAATGTACTTATGATTCTGCATTGTTTATGGCATCATAGATCTCTATGCTTTGATGGTGTTTTGATGCTTTGCCTCTACAGGTGTTCTTTGAAGCAGGACAAGTGAGAAAGGAGTGGCAAGCTCTATCAAAGGAGAGAGGAAACAAGCAAGGAGCCAAGCGAAAGATTAAGGTTGGTGTTCTCTGCTTCTCTCTTTTCTATCATCCATAAAGGAAAACACAAGTTACTTTGAATTTTTTGTCTCTAATATAGCTACCCATCTTACTGGGACTAGCAGATCAAATAGAAATTAGTTTTCCTGGAAACAAAATGGCAACTATGCTGGGGAATGATTAGTTTGTTTGTTTGTTATTGTTGTTTTCTCTATAAACTACATATGGAGCCTAAAGTTAAGCCAACTAGCCTTCGAACTTCTTTTTCTATGCAAATGCAAAGTAGATCAACACTACTTCAGTCAATCTCCCAGTTGGTTTATGAACTGAACATCTGACTTGCAAACACGCTAAGTTCCCTTGTGGTAGCTCAATAACCTCATAATATCACACCCATATACTTTGTGTTTACTCTCTATCATAGCTCAGCCTAAATCACTGAACTCAGCAAAAACTTTTGAGCAAAAACCAAGCTCAGTTTCGTTCCCTAGTCCATTGCACTGTCTATAACTGGCAGCTTGGATGCATCGCACCTCCCCTATGTTGCAGGTGAGATGCATCCCTATTTTCGTTAAGGACAGGTGCAATGATTGAATGATATTGTTTCTCTCTCTAGAATTTGGTTTTTCTTCCTTATTTTCAGCTCTATTTAATAGTTTTGCTACTTATGATCAGTATATCATTGTCGAAGCCTTCTTCCTTTACATTATTTAGCCTCCATTGATCAGGAATTGTGAATGTTTTTTTATGTATTTTTCGTCATTTACAATCTTCCTTTGTCAAGAGTAGCTTAATCAAACTGTCGTTTTGAGTCAAGAAGAAGAAAGTCTTCCTCTTCTAGATAGTTGATTGTACTTTTGTCATTGTATTTGATTTGAATTGTCAATATTTGAAGTGTCGAAAGTAGTTTTCCATTCGAAATCGAAAGTGTCATTTTAGTCTTCCTTTCATTTTGAAAAGCAATTGTTGAAGTGTTGCTTTGAAGAAAATAGTTCATATCTATACTTAGTTTTCCTTTTTGGCATTCTCACATTAAGGAATCAGAAAAACAAATACATGCATGTGCATTTGCATTTAGACTGCATGCGGAAAATGATTTAGGAAAAGTGCATTTAGTGTGTGCTCTCTGCTCTATGTTGAAAGAATCATACTCTTATTTCATTAGTAGCTAGGATTTTCATTGCTAAAAGAAAAAAAATGACTGTTTATCATTTTAGATTGCATATTTAGGAGTTTTACATCTACATCATGTGGTGAACCTTGAAAGACAAACTTCTTAAAAAATATCAACTCTAAAATAAACCTGAATGAACATAAAAACACTTTGGAACCTAACGCACAACATCTAGAAGTCTAGGCTAGAGATGTATTCTGGCATCGTAAAACTTGGTAACTATCATTTTCATCGAAGGTTGGGTGATTCCTCCTCTTTGATATGACAAGTGCCAGGATGGACTTGTGCTCCCTGCACCGTCGAGTATATATTGGGAGTCCACAATAGGATTATATCCTTTATCCTTAGGAAGCGATGTTTGTAGTCCTATCGATCGTAATTCACTAAACACAACATTCAGGAATATTGACTACCATACGTAAAGTCCTTGGTAATTTCTCTTTAATTTACCACCAAGGTGTATATTGCAGTTTTGCGATTGGTTTGGTAATCCCTCTGTCTAGACTTCTAGAGTAGTCACTTTCATTGCTTTTCAACTCCTTGAAAGAAAAGGTTCATTTGAGCACTTGTCACTTCCGGCTCATTAAAAATCGAAGGTGACTAGAGTCACCTTTAGCTTTTTCTCAACTCTTAAAAATTGAAAAAGCAAGTTGTGTCAAAGCGTCATAAAATTCATTTAATTCGGAATAACATTTTCCCCTTTTAATTTTGAGTTGATTGAGTAATCCACAATCGTGGAAGAAAGTCAATCAAAACCCCATCATTCATGGAGACTAATGAGTCAACCATCTTTGGCTCCAAAAACGAAACCATTCCGAGAAAAACAGTCTCATTTAACTGGGTCAAAATCTCCTAGTTTATTTGAAACTTGTGGTTCAACACCATCAGAGACTCCAGTTACTCCAATTATTTCTGGTACCCATTCCTTTACAGAAGAAGTTGCATGGTTACAAGAGTACATCAGAACTAATCCTAATGTAACGGTAAACACTTCTATCCCTGAACCAACTCCATCTAGGGCTGACTCAGAAAGTGTCACCCCTCCAATATTTGTCGCTGCAGAATCTATACCTTCTTCGACACCAGAAATATTTTACGGACTTGACGGCTACCTCTTCCACTTGGAGTGATTGCTATAGAAGATATTGTATAGGATCTTCCATCTAGTACCCCATCGCATTTTGGAACTGGGATCCACCTATATCCTTCTACTACAGAGGTTAGTTCTTTTAATCACCCTTCATCACAAGTTCGTGTCGAATCGCTAGGAAACATTTTGGATAGACTAAATATGTATGAACAACCATCAACATCTAGGACTGTGTCAACTTATACAATAGCAGCAAAGCCTCCTACTGCTACTCTGATAATGGTCGTTGGTATACCATCTATCCCAAGTAGTTCTCAACCATTAGATGGAGTCCACCCAGGGACTGTTTTGACAACATGGTTTGTTCCTATTTTCTCATCCAGAATCTTATCTGGAATTTCTTATGTTGAGACTCAACAAATTGATCCTTCTCATCAGTATCAATTTGGGAAGTCCAGTCTCCAAAGACCAATTTATCCTTTGAACACTAGATTACAACCATATGGGGGGCAGTATGCCTTTTTATTGTTCCTTCTGGGAGAACAACCATATGAGAGTTCAAAACAAAATTCGAGTCAAACTGGAATTGAATCTAGTGGTTGGGTACCAATACCGCCTCAACAGCCAAGAGTTGTATATTCAATGCAATCAAATCAACATGTGCCGAACATTCCTACTACACCTGCTATTGTGATGGTGTCGCAAGTAAAAGTGTTGCCTGTTGTATGTCAACATCAAGTCTCCCAGGTCATAATACAATAGCCTCTTGTCTCCACTACTCAATCACAACCTCATATTAGTGCCTCCTTAACTGGAGCGACTCAGGCTCAAATGGGTACTATCACCCCTCATCTTGGTCAAACATCTAGTATTGGACAACAGCAAATGGTCCAACAACCATGGCTGGTATAATATCAACAACCACAATTCCAACAAGCTTATCGAGGACTTTGAGCAACGAAGCTTTGCAGGTAATGGGCAACTGTATATTCAAAATGGTTACCAACAATCATATTATAATGGTTATGCCCATCAACCTTATCAAAGTTATCAACATCAGATACATTATGCTGGTAAGCAAAGACCCACTACTCAGGCGATCCCATCTTATCCTGGGTATGCTTTGCCAAACATGAATCAACAGTTGCCTTTTGTAGAAACTTTAGAATTACCAGATCTAAACTAGCTAACAAATGATCCAATTTCTTGTGCCCCTTGGTGGCCAGCGATTCCTCATAAAATTCCCTCAAATATTCCTAAATTCCATGGAAATCTGGGTGAATATCCATTGAATCACGTAATCACCTTTCATTTATGGTGTTCATCCAACACCCTCAATGATGATTCGATTAGGCTTCACCTTTTTCAGTGAACGAGAACTGGTCTGGCAGTGAAATGAAAAATCGAATTGCTTAGAGCTTCATTCGATAACTTCATCACCCTTGCCACTACCTTTTTAACCCATTTTTAATTACCCATAAGGTACGAAACAAGAATGGATCTCCTTACAAAGTTTAAACAGACAACAACCACTCACATATCTGATCATATTCATGAGTGCCGACGACGTCGTCGACTGGTAAAGACATATGTTCCTAATCAGCTTCTAGTTGAATGGTTTATTAAGTCGTTGTTACCTTCTATTACAAAAGATGTGGCCAAGGGAGGAGTCATCACTGAAGAGAAATTCATTGCTCGTGCACAATATCTAGACTTGATCTATACTCAGTCTGGCATGCTCTATGACAAAATTCCTGATGCTCCTAGACAATAATTTTTTGTTCCTCCTCATCCTAAATCAAATAGGGACTCTCATGCTGGCGGTGGCGTGATTGGAACCTCAAGTACGCAAATTTCAAAGGCTCCATCTGGTAAGGCCCTTGCAGTTTCCAGTAAAACGAAAATGACAAACTTATTGCCTTGGAGGTCAATGCTGTGTCATCTGACAAAGGCAAAGAACCAAAGCAACCAAGGGGAAAGAAGAAAAGGAAAAAAAAAAAGAAGAAACAGGAAGATTCGACTCCTGAAAAACCTTCTGGAAACCCTATTGGGTGAAAGAAACCTAATCATCCATGTTTCATATGTGATGAGGGCCATTGGACGAAAGATTGTCTACATTGAGGTGAGGTCACAAAGTTCTTGAAGACTTCAAGTACCTCGGCAGTATTGACTGATCCACTTCCAAACACAGAAGCTAATCTGGTTGCTATCGATCATGCTTCCCCATCCCAAGTGCTTATGTTGTCCATTTCGAAACAGAAAAATGATACTTTTATATCGACGAGGAATAAAGATTATGGGAATCCACAGATGTCGAACAACAAGGCTACAGATCAACCTAGTAGTTTGACAACAACTTCATCAGAGGTTGTGCCACCCATCATTCCTGAACTAATAATAAAGTTTCCAAAGGGAGTAGTACATAAATCAACATTTAGTCCTCATGCTCAAGCAGCACAGAACTATAATATAGTAAAGGATCTGGCTCAATGGCTATCTGCTATGTCGACACTTGAAGTACTACAAAATTGCCCCTCCCAAAAGCATGCTTTATTATTAGCAATAGGTGGGATTGACCCAATGGATTCAAATATTGTGGCCTTTAACCACAAAGGATATGAACCTCAGTTACTAGCCCAACTCGCCTTCCTTGTATAGGTAAAAGCCCTCAACAAAATTGTTCATCGAACAATCATTGATGAGGGGGCATCTACCTGTATTACATCAACAACATTAAAAGCATTCGATGAGAGAACATACACGCTGTATGGGATTTTAAGTAACTTGCTAGTTGAACTAAGGAGCAAGATAGTAGAAATTGAAGCTGAAGTCATCGATGGAAACCTTGATTACAATATCCTACTAGGAAGGCCTTGGCTTTATGATATGGCTGATATTGTTTCAACATATTTTAGAAAGATTGCATTCCCCTTCCAAGGCAAAATTATAATCGTTGACCAACTAACCTTTTTCCCCAACAGTTCACAAGCTACGAAAAGCATTCCAATGATCCATGGAATCTCTCAGCCGCTTCAAAATGTCGGAGTACACCTCCTAAAAGACCCTGCTTTAATGAGTACTTTTGTCCTCCCGCCTCTGAGTAATCTGGCGGAATTGGCCACGGTGGAAACTTGTAATATGGCATCTTCTACATCAGAAAATATTAAGAAGATTTCTGAACATTCTGTTAGCATGGATCATCGCCAAGTATTGCCTCCAAGCCCCATAGAAATTTTGTAGCAATCAATTTTCTTGGCTAGGGTGGCAAACCAAAATCAACACTCATTAAGTGTTTGGATAGATAGGTCTCTAGAATATGGCACAACTTTAGATCCTTGGTCATGTATACATTCTACAGATGAAGGAATCATTCAGTCAATGATGATAGTAGGGGCACCATGGGAAGATTACCACCATCATTCCCATCTTCAAGATAACGACGAAGATTATTCCAACGACCTTAAGCATCCTTCATTTTTTGATTTTCTATCAAATATTATAAATACGGTAGATTCCGAGTCGAATATGTCCAATATTGAAGAAACTACCACCATAAATATCTCGACCAAACCTAATGTTGTAGACAATATTCTTTTTGGCAAATCTTGTTCTCCTTTAGAATTGGAAATATATTGCACTCTCTTTAGCGAATTCAGAGATGTCTTTGCATGGTCATATGAAGGAATAACAGGCATTGACTCGAGCATCGTTGAACATGAAATCAAGATGTATCCAGATGTCAAACCAGTACGACAACGGCTTCGACAGGTTCACCCAAAGAAAATCACTGCCGTCAAGGCAGAAGTTGAAAAAATGTTACATGCTAGTTTCATTTACCCTGTTCCTCTAGCTGATTGGGTATCGAATATTGTTCTTGTTATGAAAAATCAAGGAACAATTAGAGTGTGCATTGATTACAGGGATGTAAATCAAGCTTGTTTAAAGGAAAACTACCCTACACCCTTCATTGACTAGATAACTGATGAATGCGTCGGATGCTAAATCGTTTCATTCATGCATGGATTTTCCAGATACAATCAAATAAACATCTGCCCACAAGACCAGTCGAAGATTGCATTTATATGTCTATGGGAAACATTTGCATACTATAAACTACCTTTCGGTTTAAACAATGTAGGGGATACTTTTCAAAGGGCAATGAATTACGCCTTCCACAACATCAAACAGATCGTTCAACCATATCTCGATGATCTACCTGCTTATTCGTGAAAACGAACTAATCATCCACACCATTTGAGAGCTATATTTCTACGCTGCCGACACTATAAGATACGACTCAATCCACACAACTATTTGTTTTGTGTCAGTTCTGGTCGTTTACTTGGTTTCGTAGCTTCTAAGGATAGGATTTGACTCGACCCATGTAAGTTTCAGGCAATCATCGACATGCCTCCACCTTCAAATTTGCTTCAGATTCAAAAAATCCAAGGGAAAGCAAACTTTCTAAGGAGGTTCACTCCAAATTACGTCGAACTTGCTAAAGGATATACACGTCTTTTGCAAAAAGAAGTACCCTTCAACTTGGATCAAGTTGCACAAGCTTCCTTTGATGCTTTAAAGGATTCCCTAATAAAAGCATTATTAATGTACACTCCTAAGTATCAAAAAGACTTTAACCTATATCTAGCTGCAATAGATACAACCATTGCAATGGTTTTAGTACAAGAAGACAATGGAATTGAACATTTGGTCTATTATTTAAGTTGAAACTTAAATGATATAGAAAGCAAGTACTCCTGTGTTGAAAAGCTGGCTTTAGTAGCTATTCAAGTAGTACAAATATTTCGACACTATATCCTCTTTCACAAAACTACCATTTTTTCAGATTAAAACCCTATCACTTACATTCTATCATGTCAATTACTAGGGGAAAATATTCAAAATGGATAGCCATTTTGCAAGAGTTTGAAATGGAATTCACAAAATCCAAATCAAAGAAATCTCTAGTTTTCACGGAGTTACTATGCAACCTCCCATCTTCGTCCAACGATTCAACATCTAAAGTATCAATCATGGATGAATCTTTGTTTCTGATATCATCAAGCAATCTGTGGTATGGAGATATAATGATATATCTCCAAACCCAAACATATAGGCCTAATACCTCTCACTCTGAACAACGATGTACTCAATACCAAGCCAAAGACTACATGATCGTCGGTGATACACTTCATTGTTGAGGTATCGATAGAGTTCTGTGAAGGTGCCTCATGCATGAGGAGGACGAAAAAGTCCTGAATGATTATCATTCAGGTGCATGTGGGTGGGCATCAATCTGGTTACGCTACGGTGCAAAAGATCTTACGAGTGGGTTACTTCTGGCCTACTATATTCAAAGATTGTGTAATCACAGTCAGAAGTTGCCATGCTTGTTAGATCTTCGACCACAAAACCAAACTACCACCCGCACCATTGCATCCAGTAGTTGTTGTTGCACCATTTCCCAAATGGGGCATAGATTTCATGACATGTAACCCCACCTCGGTAGGGGGGCATGGGTATATCATAGTCGCAGTTGACTATTTTACAAAATTGGCCAAGGTGATGCCTACATTAAACAACAATGGCAAAACGATTGCCCTTTTCTTTTTCAATCATGTATTCTCTAGATTCGGTGTTCCACATGCTATAGTCACAGATCATGGATCAGATTTTTGCAATCACATGATGGTTGAATTAGCTGCTAAATTAGGACTATCCCATGACAGTTCTACTCCATATTATCTGCAAGGTAACAGACAAGTTGAGGCCATCAACAAAGTCTTGAAGTGCATGCTGCAAAGGATGATTGGATTCCATAAATGGAATTAGCGCTTAATCCTATACTCAGCCTTGTGGGCATAGAGGACATCGGTAAGAAATGCGACTGGATTTACACCCTTTCAATTGGTGTATAGCCTGGAAGCGGTCTTACCGATTCAGTGTGAAATTTCATCTCTCAAGCTTGCAATTGATCTACTTCCCAAAACTTCGGAGGAAGAGGCTCATTTATTGGAACTAATCTAATTGGTTGAAACTCATCGTGTTGCTGCTTTGGCTAACAAAGCTCATAAGAAACATGTCAAGGCACAATTTGACAAAACTGTCAAACCTCGTGTCTTCTCAGAAGGTGACCTGGTCTTGTTTTACGATCAAGACTCCAATAAATTTGGAGCAGGTAAGTTCGAACCATTATGGATGGGCCCCTACATTGTTAAAATATTATTAGAAAAAGGAGTCTACGAGCTAGTATATTACAATGGTATTCCACTATGGCAACCTGGAACGGGTTGTATCTTAAGCGTTGCTATGCTTGATTAAGTATGGTAATCTCTTTATATGCTTTTGTTATGTTTTTGTTTTCATCAAGAGTTATCATTTTGGATAGGTAATCCACTTTTCATTTGTTTCATATGTCGGATCTATTGGAATCATTCATTGGATACACCGATGGAGCTAGTCGTAGTACGCAAAACCTATCTTCTGTAGCCTAGGCCATTTTTTATCAAAGCGGTGAGTTAGTGAGTCTTAGAGGGATATGTATTGGTCGATCAATGAACAACATTGCTGAGTACAACGCGTTGATGGAGCTTCTCTCTGATGCCATCGCACATGGCATACACCGACTTGTTGTCAGGCTAGAGTCACAACTCGTCATCCTACAACTTATTAGCATCTATTCCTTTTGGAATCGAGATATCTTTCATATGTTTCTAAGGGTCAAGATTTTGGAAAGGTAGTTTGATTCTATTCAACATCAACACATTTCTAGAAACTTAAACACATTAACTGATTTATTAGAAAATTATGTGTTAGATAGAAATTTGCAGCATTTATAAAGGAAAAAGCATTTCAATTAACATTTGCATCAGGATCACATAACTTAACCAAAATAAAGCTCCAAAAAAAAATATATATATATAGTTGTTTATAGTTTTTACAAACTGTTCTGTGTCCAAGACAAAATCGGTCATACGACCCAAAAATTCAAAAATGTAGAAAAGCACCCTAGACTAATGGTGCTGGTGATAGCAAGTCACCACCTGTGTGATCATACGTAAGAGCCTAGTCCATCGACTTGGCATGCTAGTGGTATGGCGTTGTAATCTCAGAGGTAACTCATCAGTCCTCACATCATTTATACCAAGGGTGAGATGCTCGATTTGATCCTGCAATACTGCAAGGGTCTCTGCTATGCCCAGATCGCGAAGCAACCCTCCCTACATCCTCTCTTGGTAGAATGGCAACTGCTACTCTTGGGCACATTGCTGGTCACACTGGCCCAAAATCTACAGAAATAGATGAGTTTGATTAGTCTTGATAACATTTAAAAAACACAAGAAAATTATAAAAGTAATAAGCAAAGATATGGTCAGATCATTTTACCCATGACACTCCACTGCTTGCCAGCTGGTAGCACCATATATGGTTCGCCTCGAAAATCCATTCCAACATATGGATACTCGAAAAATACCATCTCCTAATGGTTGAACCACTCAAAGAAGGCATCAGAGAATGAAATCTATGACTGCCCAGCATGTTTGGCCATGAGGTCAATCCATCTCTGCATCTGTGGTTATGTCGGTGATGGAAATCCTAGTGAAATGTATTATGGCTGCATCAGTGGAATCCTATTCAAGGCAAAAGTAATCAGAATGGAAATATAAACAAAATTATTGGATCTTCCATTCTTCACCTTGGAAAGTTGTTCTTTCATAACTGGAAGCAGTACCTCACACCAGTTGAATACCTTTGGTTCCAGGCATTCTAAAGCATACTGCATATACGATTTGTTGGCCAAAAGAAGAGTCGCACTACTAGCCAATATATCAGAGGTGAATAAAATAGTCCTCAAATACTGGTTATTGACATCTCGAATATTAACCTTGCCATCCCTACTTGGCTAACATCCATCTCTACAAAATTGGCGAATATAATCCCTCATGGATTCACCCCCATGGGCAGATCCTGATAGTGAGAGAGGGGCACCATGCCTCGATAACCGAGTCAAAAAGTAGACATCCTCATCTATCAAAGGAATGGATTTACCTCTAATCTGTAACACATGGTTGATTGGATCCCATGCATTGAGAAGATATTGCAACAAATTGATTTGTTGCCTCATGCTAGATATGCGGAAGAATTTGAGCAAGCCATAGTTTCACAATGTCGTAACCGTACCCAGATCATGTAAGGAAATCATGTCCTCTTCTTCATGCTCGCATTCATGCCATGTAAGGACCACCTTGATCCGATGAATCTATGAAACACAAAAAAAAGATGAATTAGGATCCTGATTTGAGCAAAAACAAGAAAACTTTTCATGAGAAAACACTGCCCAAACTTTCCCTTCTACCCCCATCGCACTCTGCCTGTGTATAGGGTGAGATGCATACTGACTGGCCAATGGATAGCTTAGTATGCATCACACTTTTTGATGAAGACTAGGTGCAATGGGGAGAGAACGAAATCTTCAAACCCCTGGGGCCCAAAAGAGAGGGTAAACTTGATCCAAATCAGAAAAGGATGAAATGCAATTGAAGAGCTCAGGGTTAGCTCCTACCTGATCCTAATGGCATGAGGAATATTCCACTGGATCTTCTGAAATTAGCTGATGAAATTTGAGGGGGTAAATAGCTTTAGAGCTCCAACAATCCCAAATTTGAATGAAACGGTAAAAATGAGAGGTAAAACTACTTTTATGTTACTATTCATGTAATTCAAGTAAGATGTTAGTTTTTAACTCATTTTTTTGAGCATGTATTTACATTTCTAATCAGTTTGATGGAGTAATTGAACATGTTATGTGACTGTCTTAAGAATATAGTGTTAATGGTAAATTGAGCATCTCTGACTATTATTACCGAGCAATGTTTCCGCAAAGTTCAAGCTCGTTAAAGAATAAACCTAGCACTAAGCACATGTTGGCACAAGGTTCAAGCTCATTAAAAAATAAACCCGCCTTTTAGTAAATAACCTTTGTGATTGCATTGCTATCAGCCCTTTGAGCCTTTTTCATGTTCTTATTATCACCTCCACTCTTTTAGCTAATCATATGCCTCCACTTGATTGTTTACCCGCTTGAGGAACAACTGCGACGAATGATTCTATTAGCCACCCTCTGTACACTGTCGTGTTTGAGAAGGTCCGAACTTACCTAGAACCAGTTCCTACCTGAAAACAACACTTGTTCCTCCAAAAATGAGTCTATTTTAAGCTCTTTTTAGACTCGTAAAATATGAAAATATTACTGAGCTACTGGCCTTTCCAGCTCGTTAAAGTAAAGGGAAGCACCATCCCTCTACATTTTAATCCTTTTGGACCTGAGGGATCATTCATCAAAAAGATCAAGATCTTGTCTTTTTTGGCTCACTAAAACTAACGAAAAGTCATCCCTTTCATATTATTTTATAATTGTTCAGACTTAAGGGATTATACCATGAAAAATAACTGCTGGAATTTCCTTTTCATCCCTTTTCAAACTCTCTAAACATGAAAAGGACTGAATTATCTTTGTCGTTAAACTTGTTAAAACAATAGCGACAAACTTGTCCATCCAGACAAGAGAAAGTTTCACTGTGGATTCTAATAATCTTTGTTCCTTATTGACATCAAAGCATCATTTTGTTTTTTTGAGATGGATAACATAAGCACTTGTGATGTCGAAGCATGATCGGTAGAAACCATATTGGTTTCTAGGTTTAGAAACAGATCGGTCAACACCACCGAGGTACTTGAAATTTTTAAAAATTTCACAACCTCAACTTGATGTGGACAATGTTTCATGAAATTCTCGCCGTTACATATGTAACATGGATAACGAGGTTTCTTTTGCCTAGTAGGTTTTTTAGAAGATTTTTCAGGAGTTGAGTTCTCCTGTTTCTTCTTATTATTTTTCCCTTTCTTCTTTCCCCTTGGTTGATTTTGATCTTTGCCCTTGTTAGATGACACAGCATTAACCTCTGAGGTAAGGGTTTTATTATTTTCTTTTTTACTATAAACTGCAAGGGCTTTACCAAATGGATCCTTTGCGGTTTGTGTGCTTGAGGTACCAATCACGCCATCGTCGGCGTGAGAGTCTTTGTTCGATATAGGAGGAGGAGGAATGGAAAATTCTGGTCTGAGAGCATTAAGAATTTTGTCGTAAAGTGTGCCAGACTAAGTATAGATCAAGTCTAAATATTGTGCACGAGCAATGAATTTCTCTTTAGTGACAACTCCTCCTTTTGCCATGTCCTTCATTATATATGGTAATAAGGACTTAATAAACCACTCAGCTAAAAGCTGATCAGGAACATACATCTTTACCATTTGTCGTCGACATCGCCACTCATGAATATGATTAGATATGTGAGAGGCTATTATCTGTTTAAAGTTGGTAAGCAGTGTTGTCCCCATTTTGTACGTTATGGGTAGCTGAAAGTGGGTTAGAAAAGTAGTGGAAAGGCTGCTGAAGTTATGAAACGAAGCTCTAGGCAATTCAATATATGCTTTCACTGCTGGACCAGTTAGCATTCTCTAAAAAAGGTGCAACCTAAACAAATCATCATTTAGGGTGTTAGATGAGCACCAAAAATGAAAAGTCATTACGTGCCTCTATGTTTATTCACCTATATGTCCATTGAATTTAGGAATATTAGAGGGAATTTTATGAGGAATCACTGGTGTTATAGACATATTTGGGCATTGCAACCAAAATCACATATTGTTGGCATTATGATGCATGTGTTGTACTTGATGGTAACCCTCTCATAGAAGATCATCTCACTTGTATACATTCAGAAGATATATCAGATGTGATAGAGTGCATGAGTTACCAGACAACAAAAAGGGATCAGCTGACAGTTCACAAGTGGATTGTTGGCATTATGGCTAAAGTGTTGTCCTTGATGGCAACCTATTCAGGTGATGGATCACTATACAACAGGACAGTAGCAGAGCTTGTGTACAACAGGACAGTAGCAGAGATTGATGATCAGCTATCAAATATTGGAGAAAATCAGAGGTACGCAGGTACACCTTACATAAGGTGTGTACACGCAGGCCAGTGTTACATAAAGTGCATACATACCCACTGTTACCCAGTTCATGGGGTGCGTACCCCCAGTGCACACACTTCAAGAACAGAAAGCGCCAAACATGGGGTTTTCCTCATGTATTTAGCCAACGTATTGGTTATCATGGTTTGGCCGCGGTATTGTTTATTTTTATTATTATTATTGAGCCCCATGATCCTTGATTTAAGGAAGAGCTTGCCTATATAAAGAAGTGGAGATCATTTGGCTTAGGGATGTGTTTTTGGGTTGAATATCTTAAGAAGCTAGATCTGAAGTTCTAGTGATGGGTTATGAGAGATCTAAATAAGGCGAATCTACTGATGGATTGAGATCTCTTCGGCGCATGTTCAGATCTGTAGATCTGACTGTCTGGGTTGTTCTTGAAGTATCGAAATTATCTATACCCAGAGGTACGTAGGTCTAGTGAAAGAAAAGTGCGGAGATACGCAGGCTCAGAAGCATTGCAGGTGCGCAGATACGCAGGACCAGAAGCGCTACAGATGCGGAGGGGCGTAGGCAGTTCATTAGACATAGAGCGCACGTACGCAGGAAGACTATGAGACGCAGTGCGCACATACACAGGGATGCAGTTGGATACAGTGCGTACTTATACGCAGCTGTTATATGGGTGAAGCTGCGTACCTCTCTTGAGATCTATGTTGCTATACATGTCTATCATTACTGTGATATGGGTTTTGAAGTAATGTCTGATGTCTGATATCATGTTCTGGTAACAGCAGTCTGAAAAGTAATTGATTATATCTTTATGTGATATGATGAACTAGATCTGGTTGATGACTCTCATTGTATATGTATTGATCTAGTGATTGGGTGATTCAGAAGGTTGTTTGATTATGAGCTTCATATGGTTATTGGGTCCAGTATAAAAATTGGATGAAATGTGGCCCTTTTAGATTATGTGTTGTGCTTCAGTGTATCCATTATGAAAATTGATGAAACGTGGTACCTGGAGGAGAAGATTGTAGGTCAGCACCTACGTACTAGTATCTAAGCTAGTACAAGAGCTAAAGGGAAAAATTTGGAGCATTGTAGTAGGTAGTAGCCTGCGTACTAGTAAATGGATCGGCTAGTACAAGAGCAAAAGGGGGTTGTAGCTCCCGTACTGGTATAAGGCTGCACCAGTACAAAATAT